>WSYH01000136.1:239445-277085 GCA_036426205.1 Ascaphus truei | reverse complement strand
CTGCAAGCAGGCAAGTTCCCCTGAGTGGAAGATGCTATGGAGTGAGCGCTTAACCATTTAAATGTGGGAGGGGGTGAGCTTCAATTAGGAAGGAGGTTGCCACCCTCCAATCAGCCATGGCTAGCTGAACAAGAATTGTAAAACATACTGGACACCTAACAAGCTCCTATTGAACCCCCAAAATAACCACAACATATATATAAGCATATGAGTGTCACAGAGGAGTGCTACTGAGCATGGCAATATATATTTAAAACCAGAGACAGAACATAAAACACAGACAAAGCTCAGTTTTAGCACATCCAGTGAAACTCATACACGGTACAGTGCCTAAATATATATGTATAAATATCTATTAAGTAAAATGGTCTACAGGTTAATAAAAGCTTCAATCAGACTTAGAACTTTGCAACTAATATTGACAGATTTACTATAAATCATTCTTCCTGTTATTTCACAGGTTATTAAGAATTTATATTAGCGTTAGGGACCCCTGAATTGTGGTCTGCCGTGCAGTTGGCTCAGGGGCTTACAACAATTTTGGCCAAAAATGTTAAACTAAAAGACAATTTTACTTAATAGATATTTATACATATATATTTAGGCACTGTACCGAAACTGAGCTTTGTTCTGTGGTTTTATTTGTCTGTCTCTGTTTTAAAATTATATTGTCCATGCTCTCAGTAGCACTCCTCTGTGACACTCATATGCTTATATATATATATGTTGTGGTTATTTTGGGGGTTCAATAGGAGCTTGTTAGGTGTCCAGTATGTTTTACAATTGTTGTTCAGCTAGTCATGGCTGATTGGAGGGTGGCAACCTCCTACCTAATTGTAGAGATATCATTCAGGGATCACTGACGTCTTATTTTTTGTAAGTAGTTGGCATCTGGTGGGGGCTTTCTTGGCCTATAGTGCTGCACATTGTGTGTTCCTGTTTGTCCCTTCTTTCTCCCCTGAAATCGGCAGAGATATATGAAGTTGAGAGACAGCCACCAAATCAAGAGAGACCATCCTGTTTAAAGATACCTTTCAACGCATGCTGACTACCTCTATATTGCAAGTAGCCAGTAGCGGGAGAGGGTGTCCCAAGACCATTATTGTGCTACGCAATGGTGTATGTCTTTTCTCTTTCTTAATCCAGTGTGGACCGATCTGGAGGATTGAACATCACCCCTACTGCGATTCCAAGGGGTCACCTCCCCTTATATTGGTGATTTCAAGGGGTCATTATCCCCTCCTTCCCCACATCGTCTCCATAGGACTGATTTTCATTGGGACTGATTAATTATCTGTACCTGCGCCCAGGACTGTAAGTTCTTTTATCATTATTAACATACAAGGCAGCTGGATGAAGCCATTCTGCAGCCTAGACAGTGGCATCTGATGGGAGGCTGCTAAGGTCCTTGTAGCTATATGGTCAAGGAAGGTCAGTCACTCATGCCCCTGAGGAAGCAGACTTTACGAAAAGTGTAGAGTTGAACTACAACCGCTGAGACCTTCCTTGATTTTTTTGGATGCCGGACTATTATTCTCACTGCTTCACTGTGATATGATGATGGTCACACGAAATGCTTGTTGCTGCAGAAGCGGAGCTTTGGAGTGACTGTCGGCGGAGATCTGAAGTGGCGTCCATATTTTGACCCTTTATAATCTAAAAGTGATTTCCCTTTTTGTAACATGGGAGTGTAATCGCGTATGTTTACTTTTTAATTCTTAAAAAATGTTATGTGCAATATGTCAGTTTTCTCCTTTCTACAAATTATTGGAGAAAATATCTGATATATCTACAGCACATGGTCCCCCTGGATATCCCTCTAATATCAATGGGTTCCAAGCACATTGACCTTTCTTGAAGTTAGATGTCGCACCTTTAAGAAGTCCTGCAGCTGATTACCAAGTTACCCACATACTAGCTAGTTCATACTGTTACTGTACATACAGGATTGCACTATTTGTGTTTCTTTTTTACCCCACGTTCTCGGGAACTGCACCCCAATTCTTGTCCACTGTGTGAATCAATGTATTATCCACTGCCACCAGGCTAGTAGCATTGAGTGACTGACTCTGAATGAGTTGAGTAATTCAGTAACAGCAACAAGTAATTAAAACAGAGAGGACCACTGTCTGAGAAACGAAAAGTAGCTCTTTTGCGACTAAAAATAACTAATAATGGTCTACTAAGTATCACTACAATAATGACAAATATAGAGATATAAAAATATATTAAGGTGTATGCACTTATTTACCTCTCCTATCATCATATTTTACCAGTATTTTGTTCTTTATAAATTGTGTCTTTTTCAAGGTACAATAGCCAACTGGTTCACTCTTTCTGGGTACTGCTCTTATTTGGGTCCTAGATGTTGGAACATTGTTTTGTTTCGCATATGAATGCTTTATAATTATTTACACGCCTTTCACATATACTTTGTACTGTAGATGTTTTGTTGCAAATATAGTAATTCCATAATGTTAGTATTGCCTTGAGAACCAGGTATTTTAAACAGTTTTAACAATTTACATTTCTCAGAAGTTTGAATAGCCTATTCACACTTCATAGAATCACAATATTTGTCCTCATTGTTATTTGAGTTAAATTATTTTGCAGATCTCCAGTAATGCACAACAACGGCCACTGCTACCACACAACTGCATTCTTTTTTTTCTCCCTCACTGTGGTTAGAAAAGGTGTATATATATATATATATATATATATATATATATATATATATATGTGTATAGGTGTATATATATATATATATTTATATATATATTGTCTTGTTAATACAAAATTCTTTTGACAACAATTTGAAGTGCTGCCTCTGATATTCGTCTCTACACGATATCGTATTGCATACATATACATATACATATACATATACTTATACATATACTTATACTTATACTGCCAGGATCCCAGAATCATTCCCTGATTCACAAGGTTGTAGTATGTCTGACATACCACTGCATGGTCTGTCATCTTATAATAATCCAGCATGAGCGTGTGTGCAAGCTACTAGGAGAGTTAAAATGAAGTTTACTTACAAAAGGAAATAGAGCAGAAAAAAACCTGCTGGTGCATAAACAGAACATGCGAAGGTTACTTGTCTTACGCCTGCTGAAGCCCAAACCACATTACCTAATAGTTGCAGCAGCTAAACCTAAGCAGTGCTCCCTGTAAGGCAAACAATGCTGTAGTCAACAGAAATATCTTATTTGCATATGCATTATTTCTCATTCTGCACCCATATAAACAATTCCCTAGTCAGGCTTTTCACTGACTAGAAGAAAGCAGATAGTATGCACAAGTCTGCAACAGTATCTCTGTAGGTACATTTAATAGTTTTCATTTCTGACATTGTTAGTACATAAATAGCCAAGGCCAACATTTGATCCGACGCGTATTTTAAGAATTTTTTACATGTTTTCTTTCAATTGAAATAACTATTTTTACTAGCAAATCTCAAGGACATTTAACAGAACCAGCATGTATTTCAGAGTCTTTCTATTCAATAACTCTCCAGCAAAGAAATCTCATAACCACAGAAACGCTCACAGGCATATCACATTTATACAAATTGCATGTGTCGTTTGGGGAGAATTGTGCCAATCACTGCTTATCTATAATGGCTTCCTTCCTCTTCCTAATCGCTATGGTGATATAGCAAAGTTTTCCTCATGACACGGGCAAATGGATCACTATATTTTCAATACAGTTTACAAAATTATTACAGCCGAGCACAGCTTTTGGATAATTTTTCTTGTGTTTGTCTGAGCAATGCCTCTAATTTTTAAGTACTGTATTAGGAGTGACTACTTTTTGCACACACGTTTCACTAGGCAACCGTGAAATTGTCCCTTAAGCAGGAGTTTAATTCTGGAAAATCAGCTCAGTGAGAGGAAGAAAAAAAATCCCAAGATCATTAAACATGGTGTGCTTACAATTCGCCTGTCAGTTGACTTTAGCTCAGTTTGTGGGTAGCTGGTTGAGTTTCATTGATTCATCTGGTTTGCTGAGCACCTACTGTATGGTAGATATTGATATTGTAGTACTGTACCTATAATAATTTGCTGGGTTATTTAGGAGAACACAAAGCTTGTCACATGAAAGTAGCTACAGTACTGTAAAAAAATATTTTTTAGAAATTCAGCAAGATTTTATTCTTACATCTTATAGGTAAATGTTTATAAAAATGTGTGGTCTTTTTAGAATTACAGTATTTAATTGTTTTGTATGTACAGTATGTCTTTATATAACGCCATTAATGTACTTAGCGCTACACAGCAGTAATACACGTGACAATCATATAAATAACAAAATATAAATAACACATAAAAGGGGAGAAGTGCTTCAGACAAAAGTAACATTTAGGAAAAGGAGTCCCGGCTCCGAAGAGATTCCAAATCTAATTTCTTGGTAGGAAGAACGTACAGCTGCAGCGGCCGTTATTCAAACACTTCACGTATTGTGTACATCGTGATACCGATGTCATGACGCGGGATGTCTTCCAACCGCACCACCTTAAGATGTGACTGCGGCGAGTGCAGAAAATGGCATTTTAGTGTTCTGGTTTTTAAACACCTGAAATTGACACAGTAGCACAGTACTGTACACATTGCAATTCATTTCATTGCACACAAAGAAACAGAATCCATGAAATTCAGTATAGCAATCGCGATAAGTGCGGGTGCCTGGGGCAATTGGCCGCGTTCATGCTGCGTGGAGTACAGCAGAGCACACGAAATCGGCGCCGTGATTTGTTTGAATAACGGCCGCTGCAGCTGTACAGAGACAGTAGGAGGGTGTTTTCTTGAACTTGGAGCCTTTGAGCACTGTTACTGCCACACACCACACACCACAAAGAACACAAAGCAGCCATGATGTGGAGGTAAAATTAGCAGCAGCTTTATTGACAAAAAACACTGTATTTATACCAAATGGAGACAAAATCACCCCACTTTGCCAGAATGCTCTTAACCAGATATCAGACTCTAAGGTACCGTGAAAAAATGGGGATTGACCCCCAAAGTGTACCGAGGCTACTACCCAGGCTGTAACTTTGTTTAATTTTCTTTACAGTGGTGTGCCATTTATACCTTGTTTATACAATTACATAAACAGAATAACATACATTTAATGACAAAAATGTACAAACAGATACTGAAGGTAATGAGGGCCGAGCTCCAGAGCTTACAAATTAGAGGGAATACAGGGCAATGATGAAACAACAAAAAAAAACAAAGGGTAAAGTGCTGCTCATCGTGGTATGGAGTTTGCCTCATGATGGAGTATGGTCCAGCCACACAGCTGGATCCATTGAGGTTTAGGGGTGTGGATTTTAGCATGGAGTTTGGTCCAGCCGCGCAGCTGATTACCTATAGGTTTGAGGGGTGGGGTGGATGTTGGGGGTATGCCAGATAGGCTTTCACAAAAAGGTGAGTTTTCACAGAGTTTTTGAATGACTGAATACTGGTGGAGAGTCTGATGATACATAGTAGGGAATTCCAGAGAGAATGGGCAGCACGAGATAAGTATTGCAGGTGAAATTTAGAGGTGGTAGTAAGGCAGGATGTGGATGCAGTGGGCAGAATAGAGGGGGCATTTAGGGATACATTTGGGGATGAGGGTTGATATGTAATGTGGGGCAGCATCATTGAGAGTTTTGCAAGTCAGAACTAGGGTTTTAAAGTTAAATTTAATTCTCAAGGACATGGGAAGTAAGGGTAGGGATTTGTACAGTGAACAGCAGAAGTGGGGAAAGGAGGAAGATGAGTCAGGCAGCAGCATTTTAGATAGATTGAACTTGGGACTGGTGAACAAGGGGAATGCCAACAAGTAGAAGGTTTCAGTAGTCAAGGTTGGACAGAATAAATAAGGTTACAACCTAGCAATATTTATGAGGTGGAGGCTGCCGGACTTAGTGAGGGTTTGAATTTGAGGAATAAAGGTGACCCTAGGCATCGAGTATGGTGTGTTGATGAGATTGTGATATTATTGACAGCGGGGGAGAGTTTGGGTATAGTGGTGACAAGGGAAGGGGGAAAGAATTAATTATGTTTTGGAAATGTTAAGCTAGAGGTGGAACATCCAGATTTAAGATAGAAAGTTGGTGATACGGGCCAAGAGAGAGGGGGAGAGGTCAGGAGAAGAGAGGCATACTTGGGTTTCATCAGCATAAAGATTATACTGAAAGCCAAAAGATTGTATTAGTTCCCCAAGAGCAGAGTTATATATTGAAAAGAGCAGAGTGAAAAGTAGGAGACACCAGTGAATTAAACAGTAAAAGAGCGGTTGGATAGGGAGAGAGCTGCTGTCATGAACGGCAACGGTGCGCAAACTGGGAGGCACGACCCCCAGGGGGGCGCGAGACTACCTGCGGGGGGCGCGCGGTTTACAGAGGCCCCGTGTGCTTCCCAAAGGCACTTAAATTAAATGCTGGGGGAGCTGTAGGGCCTCTGTAAACCTTCATTTACCTTGGCTCTACACACGTCGCCATGGCAACGCGGCGTCAAATGACGCCGGAGCCGAGGTAAGTGGGGGTGAGGGGGGGCGCGGGGGTTAGGTGACCGCCGGCAAGGGGGCGCAGGGAAAAAAGTTTGCGCCCCCCTGATGCACACCTGAGAGCATTTGACCTGTATATCGAACCAGGGTTAATACACAGCTACCTAGCTGACCCACATTTCACCTTCCTCAAAGATCCCTAAAATGAACAATATCTCTCCTCAATCTGTCCCAATATACCATCTGTCACGAACAGCACATTTTTGAGCACGTGACTTATCTATGCAACTTGGGTTAATACACATGGCTACTCTAACCAACTCACCTTTCACCTCTGCAAAGTACTTTCAATTAGTTAATATTTACCCCTTATTGGATTACAATCTATATCCAGCAACCGCCGCCCCCCCCCCCAATAAATATGCAGACAAAATAGGTATCTGCCGGGATCTTTTAAAAAAACTACATTATGCACTTAACACACAAAAATGTGTCCAAAAATGTAATTTACCCTCTATAAAGCGTGCAAACAGTTTATGCAGAGGCCAAAGCATTATTTAAAGTTTTGACTTTAATAAACAAAAAGACTGTGCTTAAGTTACAGAAAGATTATTACAAGATTACAAGATTATTTCAAGAACATACAGTTACAATAAATGCAGACAAGTTTCTTAAAATAAAAGGATGGACATACATGGATTTCTTATACTGTACAGTACGTTACCATGTGTCATATGTTCTTTCCAGAGAGGTCACTGGCTTAGGAAAGATGAGAACTCATGTGTCTTTTCCAAAAACACACCTCTTGTTGAATTCTAACTAATAATTAAAAAGTAGGGCATTATATTCAAACTCCCATTCATTGGGAACAACATACACCCAGCTCTTTCATCAATCAGCCACTGGGTTGACAGTTTACTACTTTAAAAAAAAAACCTCTTTTTGTGACATTTGAAGTCTGACGGAATATAGAAACACTCAACTTCGTTTTCCTAATACTTAGACAGACACACGCCTGCATTTAACATTTGACAGCCTAATGTCTATTCTCGCAGGAGAAACAGATATCTGTCTTTTGCCCCTCTTACTCATGAAGTGTGTGGTATGATTTGATTTGTCTAATGGCAACAGTGACAGATATCTATTTATTACTGATGAATTGCTGTCAGATCCATAATTTCATGTATTCAATATAGCCCTCCAACTATGTAGTGACCTATTTTTCCCCTCTCTCGGTGATGCACAGAGGATATTTCAAGTATGTTATGGTTTTCTTTGGATCTGACTATTGTTCACAGCCTTCTAAAGTATTTGTATTTCAATTTTAGTATTTCATCAATGATAACCTCTCAATTATGCCCTGTAAATCAGCACAGACACAGGAAGTGTTGACTTCTCATTAAAACAATTATTGTAGGAGGTCACGTGACGACGGGGGGGGGGGTGAATGGCTGCTTAGTACCTGAGCTCCATTCCCACCGGCACTAGTTATTTAAATAACTACAGCAAAATCGCGACAACAGCAACACAACCAGCAGTAAAGAATCTCTAAATATACAGGATGGCATCTAACAAAACAGTTCGAAGAAAAACTGAGACAGTCTCTACTTATTTCAAAAAAGGAGAGGCAGCACAGGGAGACAGGCCAGGGTCCCCTGCACAACCCATCATGGCAGACCCTGAGGGAGAAATGCAATCACTACAGCGGACGACATGGAGGTTATGATGCGCAAGGATATAAAAGCCTTCTGCGCTGAAATGAAGCAATTTTTTAAAACAGAACTTTGGCTCTCAGGAAAGATATTGATGCCCTAGGTGAACGGACAAATTCCCTTGAGGCTAAGTCTGATGAGACCGTCACTGCACTGGCACAAACCCAGAAACAAGTGACTAAGCTGGGGGACCAGGTCAGATTTTTAGAGGAAAAGATCGAGGACTCTGAGAACAGGGACAGAAGAAGTAATATCCGTTTAAAGGGGGTCCCTGAGACTGTCACCGACCCAGAGGAATTTGCCACCAAGTGGCTGGAACAACTCTTCCCTGACAGGACGGACCGTGAGCTCCTGTTAGACAGATGTCATCGTGCCCTGAGAGGGAGACCCCAGACAGGGGATCCCCCAAGAGACATTGTTATCAGATTCCACCATTACCGCACAAAAGAGGAGGTCTGCAGGATTTTGCGGGACACCAAATATATGGAGTTTGATCAAGTGAGATTCCAGGTGTTCCAAGACCTGTCCCCTGCCACACTGGCCAAAAGAAAATCCCTAGCCCCCATTACAAAGATTCTGAGGGACCAGCAGATTAGGTACCGGTGGCTATTCCCATGTGCATTGATGGTGCTGCGGAATGGGGTAGCACATACCTTGAGACGCCTGGAGGACGGCGAGGGATTCCTCAGCAATCTGGGAGCAGAGAGAGAGGCGGAGGTCTTGTAAGCATCCCCACGAGCAGAAGCAGGAGACGCGGACGTACCCTTGCCCACGTGGAGCAAAGTGGGGGCTCCTCGATCGGCGGCAGGAGCAACGGGATCAGCGGCAGCCCATAACTGAGTTCTCACCCCATAAAATTTGGAAGTGCTCAAGCTAAGAAATAATCCTATAAAAGAGATCCCTTTTGGTATTCACAACCTCAAAAAGCTCAGGACCTTTATCATGTCATTTTGCTTTTTATTTTCCCTTCCAGCTGGGTTATTTCAGCTGCAATATCTTGCTTCACCCGGAAGGAGGCATCGAGAATGCGTCCTCCGGTGACCCAGCTACCCCCAAGACCTTGCGGGTGCCCTCCTGGTCTCGAGCGGGTCCGTCGCTGACTTTTGGAGGGCAGCCATATTGCCTCTATCCTTCCCCGTGCTCGGCGGGAACAGCTCCGGCTTTCGCGGGCTTTGCTGCTGATGTCACTGCCAGGCGACGAGCCAGGGGCCGCTCTCTCGCGAGAGGATGTCGCGGCCCCATGTGACTGCACACACAGCAGTGAGATTTTGCCCAGGATGCAGAGGGGGGCTGCAGCAGCACAAGGGCCAGGGACACGGAAGGGGGGGAATGGAGAGAGGGGAAGATGAGCACGGAAGGGTGGGGGGGGGAGAGGAAGATGAGCACGGAGGGATAAAGAAGGGGGGATAAAGAAAGGGGGGGGGTGGAGGATATAAAGAAAGGGGGGGAAGGATTAAAGAAAGGGGGGGAAGGATTAAAGAAAGGGGGGGAGATAAAGAAAAGGGGGGGACAAAGAAAGGGGGGGGATAATGAAAGAGGGGGTAAAGAAAGATTCAATTTACTTGTCACCATCTGATGTTGAGCCCTTCCCAATAAAGTTTCAATGAGGCTCTGTATGTTATATGTATGTAGGTTATATGATATAGAATATCTGTTGCATCTGTTATATATGTTATAGGTTATAGATGTTATTTATGGTTCATATGTTATAGCATTAAATAACTGGGTTCATTCAAATGCTGGGTACACATACACACACACACACACACACACACAGATATATGGATATGCACTCACTATAACTTAGGTACTGCTGTAAGTCGTTATGAAGTTAAAAATCACGCTGCAGTTTAAGGTTAAGTTGGTTATCAATTTTGCGCCGGTGGGATTCACCCACGGTATCGTACATGTGTTCCTCACATAGGTCCCTGACGAATCAGGACCTTAAACAAGTCCCAGGGGGGTCGGTCCCGGGAAGGGAAAGGCGGAGGTTTTGGAAGGTCAGGCATACCGACCTGCCCATTGGGCGTCAGACTCCCACTCGGGGGACCCCGAGGGGAGTTCTGTTTTTTCTTTTATTTTTTTTCATTATTACAAAGCTGTTTAACTTATGTTTTGAATTTTGCTTTACCCCTTATGTGTTTTCCCTTGTACTGTCTCCTCCCTCCCTACCCCTCCCAATCCTTTCCCCACCCGGACGGGGAGCATGTCGGCCTGAACGGAACACAAGAACTTTGCCGGATGGCAACACCAAAAACGTCCGCCAGTTGAACAAGAGACAAAGTGGACAGGGTGAGTCATCAAACGTTAGCTTGTTACACATCTCACACATTAAGTGATGGCGTTAACCCTTATATCACATAACGTAAAGGACTTTAATAGCCCAACCAAGAGAAAAATAGCTTTCACTGACTATAAAAGAAGACACGCAGATGTCCTAATGTTACAGGAGACTAATTTTAGCAAGACCAACGCACCTAAATTCCTAGACAAAGACTATGCCCAGTTCTACCTTTCCTCCGCACCGGTTAAAAAAACGTGGGGTGGCCATCTTGTTCCATAATAAAATCCCATTTGTAGCTCAAACTATTAAAAGAGACACAGAGGGACGTTTTGTTATACTAGTGGGCACGATACGGGAGCAACACATCACAATAGCCACAATCTATGCCCCCTGCGAGCAGGATGCAGTCTTCTTTGAAGACTTTTTTTGGACTCTACGCGCCGTTGCGAGGGGCGGCGTGATACTCGCAGGAGATATCAACATGGTCATGCAAACAAATCTAGACAGATCAGGGAATACGGGCGCGGTACATAAAAAAGTGGGGACCTCTTTACGCAAGGGCCTCAAGGACAACCAACTGACTGACATATGGAGAGAACTACACCCGACTGATAGGGACTATACGTTCTATTCCCACCCACACGGCTCCTACAGCAGAATTGATTACTTTTTCGTCTGTTGCCAACTGGTTCCTCTGGTCTCCCGAGCTGGGATCCATGATATTTCATGGTCTGACCATGCACCGATAGAGCTAAGGTGCGAGCACATCCGGACAGGCAGACCAGGAGCGAACTGGAAGCTCAACGAATCAATCCTAAAAATCCCTGAGATTTATGAGACAATAAAGGAAGAAATAGTTCAATTCTTCCACACAAACACAGGCTCTGTAGATTCCCAGTTTGTATTATGGGAGGCTCACAAAGCGACGCTGAGGGGCATACTAATTAGCACCACAGCTAGGAGAAAACGGGAAAGGGACTCTAAAATTATGAAGCTTCAATCGAGATTACACTCCCTTACATCACACCATAAGAGTAACCCAGACCCGCAAATCCTACAAGAATTGAAAGATACTAAAATTGAATTAAACATGTTGTTGACCTGCAGGGCAGATAACGCGCTGAGTTGGTCTAAGAGGAAATTTTACGAAAAAGCGAACAGGCCAGATACTATGCTGGCTCGAGCGTTAAGAGACAGACAAGTGAATTTTAATATCCAAGCTATACGCTTAAAGCTCAGGCACCCCCACAGCCAACCCTAAGAAAATAGTAGAAGAATTTGGTTCGTTCTATGAAACATTATATAATGGAGAGAAAGTGGCACATAACGCTAAAACGAGCGAGAAGCTGAGAGATTTCTTAGCCAGCTCAAAACTAGGGAGATTGACAGAGGCAGAGAGAGAGGCCATGGGCGCTGATTTCTCTATAGAGGAGGTGTCACAAGCCATTAAGGAACTCAAACCCTCAAAAGCCCCAGGGGCCAGGTGGCTTCTCGTGGCTATACTATAAGAAATTTGCCAAAGTACTAGCCCCTAGGTTGTTCCACGTGTTCAATGCAATATTGACAGGAGCCCCCATCCCCAGAGAGATGTTACAGGCGTCTATATCATTAATCCATAAACCAGGTAAAGATCCGCTGGACTGCAAAAGTTATAGGCCCATATCCTTAATCAATACTGATATTAAAATATACGCTAAACTATTGGCCAATAGATTATGTCTAATCCTACCCAGACTTATACACCCAGATCAGGTCGGATTCATCAAAGGCAGGCAGGCAGCGGACAATATCCAGCGATTTTATTGATCTGGTAGAATTGGCCACTAAAAATAACACACAAAGTATGCTGTTAAGTCTGGATGCAGAAAAAGCTTTTGATAGGAAAGACTGGCCTTACCTGGAGGAGACGCTTGCGGCATCTGGCTTTGGGGATCAGGTGAGTAGAGCGATTCTCTCGCTGTACTCAGGACCTACCGCCAGGGTAATACATCAGGGCTTTCCATCTCTCCCCTTTCAAATTAAAAGTGGCACGAGACAGGGATGCCCATTACTGGCGGCGCAAATTAGAGGCAACCCGGATATCTCAGGGTTAAACGTATATTTTCAAACACATAAAGCGGCCCTGTACGCAGATGATATCCTACTAATTATCTCAAAGCCCCTCACCTCCTTGCCAAACCTATTGGATTTATTGGACAGATTCTCGAACATTTCGGGATTTAAAATAAATCAAGCTAAATCTGAAGCCCTCAACATCAATCTCCCTAGACAAGTAGATAAGTTATTGCAACTGAATTTTAACTTCCACTGGCAACAGAAATACATAAAATATCTAGGAGTCCACATAACCAAGAACACCAAAGACATCTACAATGCAAATTACCCCAACCTAATTCGGACGTTGATAGCTGACCTCCATAAATGGTCCTCTATACGAATATCCTGGATAGGTAGGATACATAGCGTCAAAATGAACCTACTCCCCCGTATCCTATACCTTTTCCAGACGTTACCATTGCCACTCAGACTGAAGGATTTGCTCTCACTTCAGTCTGCAATCTCTAAATTTATCTGGGGAGGGAAAAAACCGAGAGTCAACAAATTAAATATGAAAAGATCTGTTCTAGCGGGGGGCCTAGCGGTACCCTGCCTGCTCTCATATTACAAATTGGCTCAATTAAGCCAAATTGTTCAATGGCAATCCAATCCACATCTAAAACGGTTGGTGGAATTAAAGAGTGCTGCCTGCGCTCCTTTGAAAATACGCAACTTGATTTGGCTACCTAAAACAGCATGACGATCTGTTGACATGCCGCTTTCCTCATTGACCAACTCATTGTCTATCTGGGAGGCCAATAAGACTAAATACTCCCTCACAACGAGTAATTCTTCAATGTCCCCAATTTGGAACAATCCCAAGTTCGCTCCTGGCCTACTAGAGGGAGATGCATCAATTTGGAAACAAAAAGGTTATATACGAATCAAATATCTGGAGGGATACAATAGCAAGATTAAAACGTTTGATCACGTCAGACTAGAAAAAGATATACCCCACTCAGAATTTTTTAGGTACCTCCAGCTCCGAGCATTTTATAACAAATTTGCCCCATACCCCCCCCTGACGTCATTCGAAAAGCTCTGTCTGGCAGAAACCGACACAAAGGGACTCACATCACAATTGTACAAGGAAGTAGTTGATTCTGCGAGCTCTAGACAACAGCCACCGTCATTTAGAACCCAATGGGAAAGAGACCTGGGAGAGACATTAGAAGACGACGAGTGGAACGCTATATATCTGGCCACGGCAAAAAGCACCATATGTACCACACTAAAGGAGAACGCATATAAGGTCCTAATGCGGTGGTACTCACCCCATGAAATTAGCCAAGTTCGTGCCTGGATCCTCCTCGCTATGCCCCCGGCAGTGCGGAGGATCGGCCGATCTGTTACATATGCTGTGGTCTTGCCCGCGGATCTCCCCACTATGGGAAGAAATTAGAAATTGGATACAGAGGGTCTTCGACCTCACTATTCCCCCAGACCCATGGCTATTCTTCTTGAATAGACCACTAACGGGCCTGTCCAAAGCAAACAATAAACTAATAGCACATTTTGCAATAGCCACACAGAGCGAGATCGCAGAACTATGGAAACGCCCCGAAATTCCAAGTATCCCAAAGATTCGAAATCGATTGTGGTTTATCTGCCAGATGGAAAAGTTGACGAGTCTAGTTAACGACACTGGCACTAATTATCTCAAAGTATGGACGCCTTGGCTGGCGCAGACGGATATCCGGGTTGAGAGGAACACATTCTGGCTATGATAGATGCAGGTGCGTTCTCCTTTAGGAGTGGAAACTCAGCTCACGACGACTACACAGACAAATAGACAGAAAGCCTACAGAGGTGATAAACTGGAGAGGACGCAACCCACAAAGAGCCTTACTAGGAGCGGTGGAGAGACCTAGCACAAGTCGATGCTCCTCTTTCGGCCGCGCCACCCCTTACTCCCTCCCCACCCTCCCCATCCCTTCCTACCCTGCTCATCCATTCCTACCCCCCTTTTTTTTTTTTTTTTCTTTATTGGTTTTGTCTTTGTGTTTGTCAATTTGAATTAATTGTATTATGTGAATTATGTTATTATCTTTATTGCTAGTCCACCCAAAACAACCCGGTCGAGTAGGGCCCGAAAAACCGGGATATGTCTCACAAGCTGACATACGGTACTGTCTATTGCGGAGATTAACACTAAAAATTAATGTAATGTATACTGTATTCTGTATCACTTGTTTGGAAAAAATGCAATAAAATCTAAGTTTCAAAAAAAAAAACACAATTATTTGTATTTGTAACTTAATTTCTAACCAACTTTAACCCCGGAAGTACCAGATTGATTGATATACCTTATATCTTGTATCCCCTGCCATTTTTATTACAGCCGCATCACAGGGGCCAATGGAGTGTAGAGTGTGCAGGAGAAGGCAGCAGAGAGTTCCAAAAATATTTGTAAGGAGAAATTACCCTTGTGAGTAGGTCATTGCCACGTTTGTTAGTGCTGTCTTAGTGCTGTACAGAGGGTGGAAACCAGACTGCAAAGATTCAAGCAGGGAGTTGGAGGAGAGAAAGTGAGTCAAGCAGTTGTATACAAGCCAGTCAAGTAGCTTGGAGGCAAAGGGGAGACGAGAGATAGGACGGTATTTAGACAGAGAGAATGGATCAAAAGAGGACTTCTTTAGAATGGATGAGAGGAGTGCATGTTTGAAGGAAGATGGGAATATACCAGAGATGAGAGAGAGGTTAAAAAAGTGAGTTAGGGTGGGGCTTAGTGTGCCAGAGAGGGAGCGGAGGAGATGTGAGAGAATAGGATCATGGTGGGCAGGTTGCACAATCAATCACTATATGAGGATTCTTGTTGATCAGTAGAAAATGGTGGCAAAACGCACAACACAAATTAAGTAAGGCAATAAGATATCATAAACCGACTTAACTTAAGAGTGAATCTCACTTGATAATACTGCATACAGATGTAGGCTTACTTTCCTCACTGCTGGAGAAAGCTGAAGGAATACTGGTATTAACCCGGTGGGTCTGAAAACTACAGCATTTTACTATTTTCGACTTGGCTCCGGGGAAGGTAAGTCTGACTACATCTGTAAGTACAGATAACATTTCAGTAACAAGGGATTAGAGTCCCGCTTTTTCTAAAGAGGCCAAGCTTGATAAAGTAGCAAATTGTGCTGGAAGGATCCTTGTCCACAGGTAGTTATAAAAATGTTAATCTTATGATGCTGTTTGTATTGTATTTAAAAATCTAGGTACTTTTTCAAGCATATGTAATAGCTGTAATGGTACTAAAGAAAATCTGATAAATGTGCAGGTTGAGCTACCTTTCCATGGGTTAGCATGAGACAAATACAAATGCCTTTCATTTGATACAACGGTGCATTATAAATTGTCATTGTGTAAAAATGGGGCAAATTACATTGCTTATTACCATGTTCATCCTAGTAATTTTCAAATTACTTTATAGTCTATTTTCCCTAATATCTGACCAGAATATTATACATTTTTTGTTGTGATACATACTGTATTCTTGTTTCTTGCCTCAGTTTTAGATTTATTTCACTCTGTGTAAATATACAGTACAAACTGTGGGGAATGGGATCTCTGCTCCTCAGTCACACAGAGCTTCATTTCTTATGAGTGATAAAAACCTCAATGTTGCAGCAGCAGCAGTAACAAGTTAAACCACCTGGAGTGTTGTTGGGAGATTAGATAAAAAGTACCACTGTAGGTTGACTCTGTCAAGGTCTAATGGGATTTTCCAGTCAGCACGATTCAGTATCCCAATCTATGATGGGCGATAATATCTGAAGGATTTTTAGAGAACGATTTAGATCAAATATAGTGCCTGTCAGGAAATAATAAAACATACAAGGTAGAAAAATGAAAAGTGCTAACTTTAGTTAGTTTCCCACATTCTCTTTGCTCTCTGCCAGCTTCAGTTAAAAAATGAGAAAATTCAGCCCTAAAGTTTATCTTCTGTAAATATAGCCAGCCACACATACCGGTAGGCCCAGATACAAACTCTAACAAAGTGAAGTTAATATCGCACCCGGTAAAAAAAAAAAAAAAAAAAAAAATTATGGGCATTATTATCAATTTTAAGTTGTTATTCATAACATTTGTAATAATTTACTGGGTGCGATATTCGGGTCAATATCGTGATGCTGGAATTAATGTGGTCATAAATAATGCGTTAATACCGCATCATAACATTTCTATAATAGGCTTCTGTAATATCTATAAGTACAGAATCCAATGATATAAATAACATTAACCCATTTGATGCCTGTGGTTACCAAGGTATAAAGAACTACTCAACGGAGACTGCTCTTCAATCAACAGAAGATCCATTGCTTCGGTCAAGTTGAGGATCCATCAACCTTCACCCAGGATGCCATCTGATTGGAAGAAGGCAATTGGCCATGTATCTATTTTACCTGATTGGCAATTTTTGTGCCATCAGTCATGAATTTGTTTTTCCTGATGGTTTTTGCAGGTTTTTTGCCATCGGAGATGGATTATCTTGTATTTTTTTTTGTGTTTTCATTTTTATTGAACATCTGGGATTGTTTAATGGTTTTATTTTTATGGTTGAGTATTGGCCCTTTATTGGATGAATCTGTGGGTGCCCCCGAAGATGAGGACGACCATCATCCCAGTAGGGGCCAGTAATATTTTTGTTTATTTAGAGTGTATATTGATTGCCAATGTGGCTATATAGGCCCCCATTGAGGGCTTAGTTAGTCACAGTGACAATCAATGAATGTAATGGCTTAGTTTTGAGTTTTAATAATTTATAATATTAATTTATTTTTTATTTAATATTTTTTTGCTTTTCAATGGGTAAAAGTTCTACTGTATTACCCCCATTTTGCTAATAAGTCTGACCATGGAGACAGAACTTAACTCATAGATCAAGGCATGAGACAGGACAAAGCAGATCAATAAATATTTTTTCTTCCAGATGGAGCCAGCAAATGCAGCTCAAAAAACACAGAGCTATACTCACAAAAACAGAGCATATGAGGGCAATTCTAGCTGACTAGGTGCTGAGCACCACATCAAAGACTTACCCAGAGCTTGTCTCTACTCTCCGATGAGTTAGGGACCGTCCAGACCTCCCTGGTGCAATTTGCGGCTGAGTGTTTTCAAACTTGAAAAGAAAAGTGCTGTAAAATATCAAGAAGGCCTTTACGGATCATTGTGCATACTTATGAAGAGGTTACCATATGTTTATATAACATGTTTATATAAGTTCATTGATTGTTAAAGGGCTTAATAATCCTGAGAAATGCATACTGACTTTACAAGGCTTTCATAAATAAAAGTTTGATGTTATTTTCATGCAGGAATCAGAAGTCGAGATCAGTACAGATTTTCTGATAACTCCTTTCTGACTGTCTTCTCCGCCTCAGCTCCTACCAAAAAAAGGGGTAGTCATTATGATCTGAAAGTCTGTTCCATTGCTCCTAGACATGAGTGCATCAGATAAAGAGTGTTACTTTCTTCTAAAAAGTTAAATTGGATCCACAGTGATAACACTAGCTAACATATACTGTATGCGCCCATTGAGAGACAAACAATATTTCAAAAAGTTTTTTTTCCTCTATTTGTCGAATTTGCAAAAGGAAAAATTATCTTCGCTGGAGACAGTTTGTGACCCTGAGCGAAATAAATCAAATCTGCAACAAAAAAAACCCCATAGCGTGCACAGTTCTCAAATCTCCACTGACCTATCTAAATTTGCCCAAAATATTTGTGGGACAGCTGGAGGCTGAAACACCCAAAAGAAAGAAACTATACCTTTTATTTAGCCCCATATTAGGTCTATTCCAGAAATGATTATATATTTATCAACTTTTTTTTATCAGTGCCAGCAGTGATTTCCACCAAATCCGATTACTTGGTCAGAAATCAGACCACGCATCATTAACAGGTTCTCAAAAATATCTCTCCCGTGTCAGCAAGATGTCTTTGTCAATTAAAGTCCTCAATTTTAAGAAATATCTCAGTAGCGGAAGCGTTATACAAACATCTAGGAAAAGTCTGTGCCTTTAATGACACACCCGAGCTTTCAATATCAACAATGAGGCACAAAAGGCATATATATGTATCCCCACCGTCTATGAGATATACGTCTACGGTGTACATGTGGTGCAATACCTGTGGCTCACAAGAGGTCTGAGCCTCTGCTGCAGGGAGCCTTGGGTGGATTCTGGAATGATCCTCTTCAGCGCCTCCACCTGTAATGGATCCTACTATGTGGATTTGCCCGTTACAGGACCCATATACATACTTTCAAACAATGAACACACTCTTGGTAACATAAAATAACAGTTTATATAGCAGGATATCTTATGGCTACTGGTTACAGCTACCCTCATGCCTCACACGGCTGTAAGCACCCACCAATGTTCCCCACTCTTGTACACAGTCCCCACAGTACTGTATGAGGCCCTTGGGCACTCTACCACCTAAGTGTCCACACATTTTAGCCCCCACCCCTTATACGTGATCAGCACTGTCACTGTACAGTGTTTGTTGGTGCACTTGATGATGGTACCTGCCGGGTGTGTCCACACCGGGGCACGCTGAGGCTGTACTTGGGATCCACGGATCCAGAAGGGTGATTCACGATGTCTCCGCCTCTACGGTGGGTGGGTCCCGCATGGATGATACCTCAGTTAGGAATGTCCATATAATAGGTGTCTGGTCCCAGAGCACCTGTAAACAGGAGACCGCTGTGTCCTGTCTTTATCCCTCACTCACGCTGGTACTACAGGGGCCATTTCCCTATACTATGGCCGATCCCAGCTGCAACCACAAGCTGAGGGGAGTTGGAACCTAGCTGGGGCCTAGTGGGGATTCTGGCCTAATGCAGAGGGTAACTGACCCCTGCACATATACCTCCTACCCCTATCCTGTCCCAGCACCGACTGCCTGTGTCTCCAGCTTGTGAAATGTATCCTTTCTCCACTCCAGGAGGAAAGCTGCAGCCCTATTGGCCGTACTGGACCACCTGAACTATACAGAGGTTCATGGGACATGTAGTCCCTGCTGGGAGCCTTCTCCGATTGGCTGACGTTCGCGCGCATACTCAATCTTCTTTAAAGGCCACCGCACTGGGGAACCTATCTGCGCATGTGCACGCAGACTAAACATGGCAGTGATAGGAGAATGGTGCTCAAAAATACTAGGACCTATATCCTTATATTGAAAGGAGAAGAGCAAAACACTGGGTAATGATTAATGAAAATAATCAAACATGGCAGTGCCCTGCACACGAAGATCTCCAGAGACTCAGTCGCCACTGACTCAACCTCCCAGCAGCTCCCTGCCTACGGCAGTCTAACCGCAGCCTCTAGCACACCCGCGGAGGTAAGGGGGCACTACTGGGAGCCCAAGGGGAGTGGGACTACATATAGAAGGTACAATACTGTATTTTCCTGATTATAGGGCGACCCTAAATAAGGTAACCCCCTTATTTCAGTAATAGCTGAAAGAAAAATGTTCATACACGCATACTCTGTGTCTTAGTCTCTCGCTGTGTGTGTGTGTGTCTCTGGCTGTGTGTGTCTCTGGCTGTGTGTGTCTCTGGCTGTGTGTGTCTCTGTCTCTCAATGTGGGTGTGTCTCTGTGACAGGGCTGCTTGTACTATTGTGGAAGTTAAATGCATGTTTGCTTTTTGGCATCAAGTGCACCACCTTTCTTTCTTTTTTGCTTTTTGCTGGGCCCAGCGATCTTTTTTGTTTCCTTTATCTGAAACTTTACTAACCTTTTAATGTGGTGTCCTGAGGTCAGTCAGTATAATGCAGGTATGGTTAATGTTAAACACAGTTTGATGTTACACAGCCATGGGCAGTCCCTGTTAAAAAGGGAAAGGGGGTTTCCTTCCTGCATACCGTTAAGGGTAGATTATACCATGGTATGGGGGGGATTAAAGTAAGTGATACTGAATGTAATTTATTTTGCAGAGTAAAGACATGCATGGGATGTTTGTAAAAGGTACTGTTTTGGGGCTTGCTATAGAACATTGTATGTTGTGTGAAGTGTATTATGTTTGCTAATTGTGTAAGTTTTGGGAGACAACTCCCCTGTGTGGTTTACTTTATTTGGTTTTGTCCTAATTAACCAGTAATAAAAGGGAGGGGGTTTCTTTCCCTGGGGCCTGTTGCACTCCTTGTTGCTGCTGTGTGATATGAGGTTGTCTCTTTCTGCACTCCTTGTTGCTGCTGTGTGATATGAGGTTGTCTCCTTCTGCACTCCTTGTTGCTGCTGTGTGATATGAGGTTGTCTCCTTCTGCACTCCTTGTTGCTGCTGTGTGATATGAGGTTGTCCCCTTCTGCACTCCTTGTTGCTGCTGTGTGATATGAGGTTGTCCCCTTCTGCCTCCTTGTTGCTGCTGTGTGATATGAGGTTGTCCCCTTCCTGCACCCTGTTTGCTGCTGTGTGATATGAGGTTGTCCCCTTCTGCACTCCTTGTTGCTGCTGTGTGATATGAGGTTGTCCCCTTCTGCACTCCTTGTTGCTGGCTGTGTGATATGAGGTTGTCCCCTTCTGCACTCCTTGTTGCTGCTATGTGATATGAGGATGTCTGTGGAACTTCAGTGAAAGGATGCAAACTTTCTAATGCAGATATTGCTGGCTACTCTGTGGCTGGAAACATCACGCTTGGGGAACTGGTTGTTGTACACCTGAATGTGGAATACCTAATAAAAAGAAGGTTCAGAGAACAGCAAAAGCCTCTTTCATTCTTCCCAGGGTCTGATGCCTCTGCTTCTTTAAATAAAAAGGCTGGGACTCAACCTTTCACAGTCTCTGTCTCTCAATGTGTGTGTGTCTCTCTCTCTCAATGTGTGTGTGTGTCTCTGTCTCTCAATGTGTGTGTGTGTCTCTGTCTCTCAGCACATACATATAACACATACACACATAAAGACACTCTGTGTTCCTCCTTGTGTGCACTTTTCAACTTAACTTTATTGAAAAAAAACATAGTTGCTATTTATGCCTTCAAAAAAAGCAGAGAGAACACCAGATTTCAAAATGCTAATCCAAACTGAATGAAGTGAAGCGATACATAAAGAAAACCCTACAAATAAAAACTATCAAACGGTACACGTACTTAAATTCAGAGGTGACGAACGAATTCTCATAAGGAATCAAGCTAAGGCATTAAAATGGACGAAACTATTATTTTATCAGGAAACCAATAAGGCGGATAGATTGCAGGCACATAAATTTAGAAACAAAACAATCTTCTGCCTTTATTAGATCTATTAAACTGGTGATGGTGAGACTTCATACAATGTAAAAATTATTTACAAGGAGTTCAAAATTTCTATTCCTTTTTATATAATCTCTGATGTAATCACGAACAGTAACAGGAGGTTTTCCACAGTAGATTGGAAGTATATCTTAACTCATGCCTCTTACTGACTCTGAGTAGAGAGAATAGGGAATGACTAAATAAAGAGATATCTTATGAAGAAGTAACTACAGTTATTAAAGAGTTCAAAAATTCAAAAACACCCGGTCCAGACGACCTTTCAAATGTTTATCATATGACATTTAAAGCACAATTTATCCCCTACCTCAGGAGGCAATTCAACTAATTCATGAAAGGAAAATATATCCCATCTGCAATGTTAAGGATCCAGGTATTTGTGATCTCGAAGCCAGTTAGAGACCACAACTACTGTAGAAATTATCACCCCATCTCGCTTATTAATTCAGATGTTAAAATCTATAGCAAAATATTAGCGATCAGACTGAACAAATTTCTTCCTAAAATAATGAACCCATATCAGGTGAGGTTTATTCCTTGCCGACAGGTGGCAGATAACATTAGGAGGGCAATAGACCTCACTCACTTAGCAAATGCCACAAAAAAAACCACTTTACTGATCTCATTGGACACAGAAAGACCTTTGACCGAGTAGACTGGGAATACAATAACGAGAATTGATACTTGATATAACCAGCCCTGTGCCACACTGGAAATGGTTGTAAATACCCCAATGTAATTCATATTAATAATGGACTAAGGCAGGGGTGCCCATTATCACATTTCTCTTTACACAGTCTAGAACCATTGGCTTACAATATTTGGAACAATATCAGCATCTTATGGCTAGTCAAGAACTCTAAAGAATACCTAATTCCGTTATATACAGATAGTTACATAGTTACATAGTAGATGAGGTTGACAAAAGACGTAGGTCCATCAAGTTCAACCTACTGTATGCTAAATTTAGACAACAGATACTTTATCCTATATCTATACTTACTTATTGATCCAGAGGACGGCAAACAAAAAAAAACCCCAGTGTCATATCATCCAATGATATCTCATAAGAGGAAAAATAAATTCCTTCCTGACTCCAAGAATTGGCAATCGGATTAATCCCTGGATCAACATCCTTCCCATGTATACTTATTTGGTATATCCCTGTATACCTTTCCAATCTAAAAATATGTCCAACCTTTTTTTGAACAAATCTATTGTATCTGCCATTACAGTCTCCATGGGTAATGAATTACACATTTTAACGGCCCTAACTGTAAAGAACCCTTTCCTTTGTTGCTGGTGAAATCTCCTTTCCTCCAACCTTAAGGGATGGCCCCGATTCCTTTGTACTGCCCGTGGGATGAATAGTTCTTTTGAAAGGTCCTTGTATTGTCCCCGAATATATTTATATATAGTTATCATATCCCCCCTTAGACGCCTCTTTTCTAATGTAAATAAATCTAATTTAGCTAGTCTCTCCTCATAAGTTAGATTGTCCATCCCCTTTATTAATTGGGTGGCTCTTCTCTGCACTCTCTCTAGTTCCATAATGTCTTTTCTTAGGATTTGTGCCCAAAATTGTAATCCACATTCAAGGTGTGGTCTTACTAATGCTTTGTAAAGGGGCATAATTATGTTTACTTCCCTTCCATCCATTGCCCGTTTGATGCAAGATAAGATCTTGTTTGCCTTTGCAGCTACTGCATGACTTTGGGCACTATTGCTAAGCCTGCTGTCTACAAGTACTCCTAAATCCTTCTCCATCAAGGATTCCCCCAATATATCTCCATTTAATTTGTAAGTCGCCTTTTTATTCTTGCATTCCAAATGCATAACCTTACATTTATCTGTATTAAACCTCATCTGCCATTTACCTGCCCACGTTTCCAGTCTCTTCAAGTCCTTCTGAAGAGAAATTACATCCTGCTCTGATTCTATTACCTTACACAATTTAGTATCATCAGCAAAGATGGAGACTTTGCTCTCGATCCCAACCTCAAGGTCATTAATAAACACGTTAAAAAGCAGGGGTCCCAGTACCAATCCCTGAAGTACTCCACTCACGACTTTAGCCCAAAAAAGTTCCATTTATGACAACCCTCTGTTGTCTGTCCTTTAACCAGTTTTCAATCAAGGTGCATATATTATTACTGAGTCCAACTTTCTTTATTTTGTACACCAACCTCTTGTGTGAAACCATATCAAAAGCCTTTGCAAAATCTAAGTAGACCACATCAACTGCATTACCCTGGTCTAAAGCCCTACTTACCTCCTCAAAGAAACAAATAAGGTTAGATTGGCATGATCTATCCTTCATAAATCCATGCTGACTATTACTAATAATTTTGTTTTCCATTAGGTATTCCTGAATATTATCCCTTATTAAACCCTCAAGTAGTTTCCCCACTATTGAAGTCAGGCTTACAGGTCTGTAATTTCCCGGTTATGATCTAGCACCCTTTTTAAATATAGGCACCACATCTGCTTTACGCCAATCTTGTGGTACTGAGCCTGTGGAAATGGAGTCCTTGAATATTACATATAATGGTTTGGCTACTACTGAGCTTAACTCCTTGAGAATTCTTGGATGTATGCCATCGGGGCCAGGTGCCTTTTTTACTTTAATTTTTTCAAATCGCTTATGAACTTCTTCCTCAAATAACCAATTGTTCATTAATATGGAGGTTGTGGCTTCCTCCTGCGGCACTACAATTGACATTGATTCTTCCCTGGTTAACACAGAGGCAAATAATTTGTTTAATACCTCTGCTTTTTTCTTATCTCCAATAATAATCTGCCTACCCATCTCACACTGAAAGGGTCCTATATTTTCTTCTCATTTTTTGTTATTAAGGTACTTAAAGAACTTTTTAGGGTTGACCTTACTTTCTATTGTAATCCTTTTTTTCATCATCCATTTTTGCTAATTTGATTGCCCTTTTGCAATTTTCGTTACATTCCTTATCATTCTGATACGATGTCTCTGTCCCTTCTGACTTTTAAAGAATCTAAACGCCTTCCTCTTGTTTTCCATTTCCTCCCCTACTGTACCTGTTTATTTAGCCACATTGGTTTTGACTTATTTATTTTATACTTATTAAAAGTGTGCTTTTCTAACTTGATAACTTTCTATCACTCACAGAGCCCCTGACCTCTCTACCTAATCTGTTTTTGGAAATTTCTAGCTTCAGCTACTTCTTCAGCTGAAAAATAAATAACTTGAAATCTTAGGCTTTGGCATGGAGGGAGTATTGAAGCTGCTTAAACTTTATTTTAGGTGGAGAGAGGATTATGGTAAATACTTAGGATTACATGTGCAAGGAACAAATATTGTATTTCATTGCTTGGTGGGATAATATCTGTTAAGATGAACACTCTTCCCAAGTTACTTTACCTGTTACAAACTCTTCCAGTTTGCTTCCCACTTAAAGACTTGGACGATAAGCATAACATCCCATTGTAATCACGTCATTAAAATTAGATGGAGACTTAGCCCTTCCTTTATTAAAAAAATATTATGCAGGAGCTCAGCCTTGTCATCTTCCAGCTTGGCATAGCCTTATGAGGGAGATACAACGGGCAGAAATTGAAATTTGAAATATCCCATTACTGACTATAGACTCACTCCTATGGATTACAAAGGAGAAAAGACCCAGGTACAGTAGGCACAAATTTCCCAATTAGCAAAAAGTACTCCTGCTATTTGGGACACCTGGAAAGGAGCCTTAGGGAACAGTCTTCATTCCTGACCCCACTGTGAAGAAATATATAATTGACCCAATGTCTAATCCCAGGTAGTAATAATGTTTGGATATCTAAGAATATACTCAGGGTAAAATATGTTATGTTTTTTTGACACACTTTAAAAATTGAGAAAAATATAGAAAAATATAGCGTACTGCACACTAAGCTGTTCAAATACAACCAAATTAGGCACTTAATTCCCAAACAAGAGCTTGAAATCCATAGATTGCAGCGGAGCACAGCTGAAGGATGGGGCCAGCACCAGCAATGAAGGGTTAAAAATATAGATTCATTAGTACATGGTATGAACGGGGGGGAGACAGAACACACTCTGACGCGTTTCAGGCTATGCAGCCCTTTATCAAAGAGTTTGATAAAGGGCTGCAAAGAGTTTGGTAAAGGGCTGCATAGCCTGCATAGCCTGAAACGCGTCAGAGTGTGTTCTGTCCAGGTAGTTATAAAAATCGTAATTCTTATGATGCTGTTTGTATTGTGATTTAAAACTCAGGTTACTTTTTCAAGTCTATATGTAATAAGCTGTAATGTTACTAAAGCAAAACAACATCTGATAAATGTGAGGTTGAGCACATCTCTGCCATGGTGGTTAGCATGAGACAAATACAAATGCCTTTCATTTGATACAACGCTGATTAACGGTGCATTATAATTGTCATTGTGTTAAAAATGGGGCAAATTACATTGCATACCATTTCATCCTCAGTAATTTTCAAATTATTTATAGTTCTATTTTCCCAAATATCTGCACCAGATATTACATTTTTTGTTGTGATACATACGTATTCTTGTTCTCTGCCTCATTTTAGAGTATATTTCACTCTGTGTAAATATACAGTACAAACTGTGGGAATGGGATCTCTGCTCCTCAGTTCACAACAGAGCTTCATTTCTTATGAGTGATAAAAACCTCAATGTTGCGCAGCAGCAGTAACAGTTAAAACCACCTGGAGTGTTGTGGGAGATTAGATAAAAGTACCACTGTAGGTTGACTCTGTCAAGGTCTAATGGGATTTGCCAGTCAGCACGATTCATATCCCAATCTATGATGGGCGATAATTATCTGCAAGGATTTTAGAGAACGATTTCGATCAAATATAGTGCCTGTCAGGAAATAATAAAACATACAAGGTAGAAAAATGAAAAGTGCTAACTTTAGTTAGTTTCCCACATTCTCTTGTTCTCTGCCAGCTTCAGTTAAAAAATGAGAAAATTCAGCCCTAAAGTTTATCTTCTGTAAATATAGCAGCCACACATTACCGGTAGGCCCAGATACAAACTCTAACAAAGTGAATGTTAAATATCGCACCCGGTAAAAAAAAAAAAAAAAAAAAAATTATGGGCATTATATCATTTTAGTGTTATTCATAACAATTTTGTAATAATTTACTGGGTGCGATATTCGGGTCAATATCGGTGATGCTGGATTAATGTGGTCATAACAAATGCGTTAATACCGCATCATAACATTTCTATAATGGGCTTCTGTAATATCTATAAGTACAGAACCCAATGATATAATACATTAACCCATTTGATGCCTGTGGTACCAAGGTATAAAGAACTACTCAACGGAGACTGCTCTTCAATCAACAGAAGATCCATTGCTTCGGTCAAGTTGAGGATCCATCAAACCTTCACCCCAGGATGCCTCTGATTGGAAGAAGGCAATGGCCATGTATCTATTTTACCCTGATTGGCAATTTTTGTGCCATCAGTCATGAATTTGTTTTTCTGATGGTTTTTGCAGGTTTTTTGCCATCGGAGATGGATTATCTTGTATTTTTTTTTGTGTTTTCATTTTTATTGAACATCTGGATTGTTTAACTGTTTTATTTTTATGGTTGAGTATTGGCCCTTTATTGGATGAATCTGTGGGTGGTGCCCCCGAAGATGAGGACGCCCATCATCCCAGTAGGGCCAGGCCAGTAATATTTTTGTTATTTAGAGTGTATATTGATTGCCAATGTGGCTCTATATAGGCCCCCATTGAGGGCTTAGTTAGTCACAGTGACATCAGAATGTAATGGCTTAGTTTGAGTTTTAATAATTATAATATTAATTTATTTTTTTATCATATTTTTTTGCTTTTCACTGGGTAAAAGTTCTACTGTATTACCCCCATTTTGCTAATAAGTCTGACCATGGAGACAGAACTTAAACTCATAGATCAAGGCATGAGACAGGACACAAGCAGATCAATAAATATTTTTTTCTTCCAGATGGAGACAGCAAATGCAGCTCAAAAACACAGCAGGCTATACTCACAAAAACAGATATGAGGGCAATTCTAGCTGACTAGGTGCTGAGCACCACATCAAAGACCTTACCCAGAGCTTGTCTCTACTCTCCGATGAGTTAGGGACCGTCCAGACCTCCCTGTGCAATTTGCGGCTGAGTGTTTATCAAACTTGAAAAGAAAAGTGCTGTAAATATCAAGAAGGCCTTTACGGATCATTGTGCATACTTATGAAGAGGTTACCATATGTTTATATAACATGTTTATATAAGTTCATTGATTGTTAAAGGGCTTAATAATCCTGAGAATGCATACTGACTTTACAAGGCTTTCATAAATAAAAGTTTGATGTTATTTTCATGCAGGATCAGAAGTCGAGATCAGTACAGATTTTCTGATAACTCCTTTCTGACTGTCTTCTCCGCCTCAGCTTCTCCTACCAAAAAAAGGGGTAGTCATTATGATATGAAAGTCTGTTCCATTGCTCCTAGACATGAGTGCATCAGATAAGAGTGTTACTTTCTTCTAAAAAGTTAAATTGGATCCACGTGATAACACTAGACTAACATATACTGTATGCGCCCATTGAGAGACAACAAAATTTCAAAAAGTTTTTTTTCCTCTATTTGTCGAATTTGCAAAAGGAAAATTACTCTTCGCTGGAGACATTTTGTGACCCTGAGCGAAAAAATCAAATCTGCAACAAAAAAAACCCCATAGCGTGCACATTCTTCAAATCTCCACTGACCATCTAAATTTGCCCAAAATATTTGTGGACAGATGGAGGCTGAAACACCCAAAGAAAGAAACTATACCTTTATTTAGCCCCATATTAGGTCTATTCCAGAAATGATTATATATTTATCAACTTTTTTTTATCAGTGCCACGCAGTGATTTCCACCAAATCCAGATTACTTGGTCAGAAATCAGACCACGCATCATTACAGGTTCTCAAAATATCTCTCCCGTGTCAGCAAGATGTCTTTGTCAATTAAAGTCCTCAATTTTAAGAATATCTCAGTAGCGGAAGCGTTATACAACAATCTAGGAAAAGTCTGTGCCTTTAAGACACACCCGAGGCTTTCATATCAACAATGAGGCACAAAGAGCATATATATGTATCCCCACCGTCTATGAGATATAGTCTACGTGTACATGTGGTGCAATACCTGTGGCTCACAAGAGGTCTGAGCCTCTGCTGCAGGGAGCCTTGGGTGGATTCTGGAATGATCCTCTTCAGCGCCTCCACCTGTAATGGATCCTACTATGGGATTTGCCCGTTACAGGACCCATATACATACTTTCAAACAATGACCACACTCTTGGTAACATAAATAACAGTTTATGTATAGCAGGATATACTTATGGCTACTGGTTACAGCTCCCTATGCCTAACACGGCTGTAAGCAACCACCAATGTTCCCCAACTCTTGTACACAGTCCCCACATACTGTATGAGGCCCTTGGGCACTCTCCACCTAAGTGCCACACATTTTAGCCACAACCCTTATACGTGACTCAGCACTGTCACGTTAAGTGTTTGTTGGTGCACTTGATGATGGTACCGCCGGGTGTGTCCACACGGGGCACGCTGAGGCTGTACTTGGATCCACGGATCCAGAAGGGTGGATTCAGACTATGTCTCCGCCTCTACGGTGGTGGGTCCCGCCATGGATGATACCGTCAGTTAGTAGGTCCATATAATAGTGTGTCTGGTCCAGAGCACCTGTAAAACAGGAGACCGCTGGTGTCTGTCTTTTCCCTCACTCACGCTGGTACTACAGGGGCCATTTCCCATACTATGGCCGATCCCAGCTGCAACCACAACTGAGGGGAGTTGGAACCTAGCTGGGGCCTAGTGGGGATTCTGGCCTAATGCAGAGGGTAACTGACCCCTGCACATATACCTTCCTACCTATCCTGTCCCAGCACCGACTGCCGTGTCTCCAAGCTTGTGAAATGTATCCTTCTCACTCCAGGAGGAAAGCTGCAGCCCTATTGGCCGTACTGGACCACCTGAACTCATACAGAGGTTCATGGGACATGTAGTCCCTGCTGGAGCCTTCTCCGATTGGCTGACGTTCGCGCGCATACTCAATCTTCTTTAAAGGCCACCCACTGGGGAACCTATCTGCGCATGTGCACGCAGACTAAACATGGCAGTGATGTGGAGAATGGTGCTCAAAAATACTAGGATATATCCTATATTGAAAGAGAAGAAGAGCAAACACTGGGTAATGATTAATGAAAATAATCAACATGGCAGTGCCCTGCACACGAAGATACTCCAGAGACTCAGTCGCCACTGACTCAACTCCCAGCAGCTCCCTGCCTACGGCAGTCTAACCGCAGCCTCTAGCACACCCGCGGAGGTAAGGGGGCACTACTGGGAGCCCAAGGGGAGTGGGACTACATATAGAAGGTACAATACTGTATTTTCCTGATTATAGGCGACCCTAAATAAGGTAACCCCCTTATTTCAGTAATAGCTGAAAGAAAATGTTCATACACGCATACTCTGTGTCTTAGTCTCTCGCTGTGTGTGTGTGTGTCTCTGGCTGTGTGTGTCTCTGGTGTGTGTGTCTTGGCTGTGTGTGTCTCTGTCTCTCAATGTGGGTGTGTCTCTGTGACAGGGCTGCTTGTACTATTGTGGAAGTAAAAATGCATGTTTGCTTTTTGGCATCAAGTGCACCACCTTTCTTTCTTTTGGCTTTTTGCTGGGACCCCAGACGATCTTTTTTGTTTCCTTTATCTGAAACTTACTAACCTTTTAATGTGGTGGTTGAGGTCAGTCAGTATAATGCAGGTATGTATGGTAATTTAAACAAGTTTGATGTTACACAGCCATGGGCATCCTGTTAAAAGAGGAAAGGGGTTTTCCTTCCTGCATACCGTTAAGGGTAGATTACCATGGTATGGGGGGATTAAGTAAGTGATACTGAATGTAATTTATTTTGCAGAGTAAAGACATGCATGGGATGTTTGTAAAAGGTACTGTTTTGGGGCTTGCTATAGAACATGTATGTTGTGTGAAGTTGTATTATGTTTGCTAATATTGTGTAAGTTTTGGGAGACAACTCCCCTGTTGTGGTTTACTTTATTTGGTTTTGTCCTAATTAACCAGTAATAAAAGGGAGGGGGTTTTCTTTCCCTGGGGCCTGTTGCACTCCTTGTTGCTGCTGTGTGATATGAGGTTGTCTCTTTCTGCACTCCTTGTTGCTGCTGTGTGATATGAGGTTGTCTCCTTCTGCACTCCTTGCCCTCTGCTCGCCAGTGTGATATGAGGTTTCTCCTCTCTGCACTCCTTGTTGCTGCTGTGTGATATGAGTTGTCCCCTCTGCACCCTTGTTGCGTGTGTGATATGAGGTTGTCCCCCTTCTGCACTCCTTGTTGCTGCTGTGTGATATGAGGTTGTCCTATGCACTGTATTGTGCTGTGTGATATGAGGTGTTGTCCCCTTCTGCACTCTTGTTGCTGTCGTGTGATATGAGGTTGTCCCTCGACTCTGTTGCGGCTGTGTGATATGAGGTTGTCCCCTTCTGCACTCCTTGTTGCTGCTATGTGATATGAGTGATGTCTGTGGGGAACTTCAGTGAAAGGATGCAAACTTTCTAAGTGCAGATATTGCTGCTACTCTGTGGCTGGAAACATCAACGCTTGGGGAACTGGTTGTTGTACACCTGAATGTGGATACCTAATAAAAAGAAGTGTTCAGGAGAACAGCAAAAGCCTCTTTCATTCTTCCCAGGGGTCTGATGCCTCTGCTTCTTTAAATAAAAAGGCTGGGACTCAACCTTCACAGTCTCTGTCTCTCAATGTGTGTGGTCTCTCTCTCTCAATGTGTGTGTGTGTCTCTGTCTCTCAATGTGTGTGTGTCTCTGTCTCTCAGCACATACATATAACACATACACACATAAAGACACTCTGTTTCCTCCTTGTGTGCACTTTTCAACTTAACTTTATTGAAAAAAAACATAGTTGCTATTTATGCCTTCAAAAAAGCAGAGAGAACACCATTTCAAAATCTAATCCAAACTGAATGAAGTGAAGATGATTACATAAAAAACACCTACAAATAAAAACTATCAAACGGTACACGTACTTAATTCAGAGGTGACGAACGAATTCTCATAAGGATCAAGCTAAGGCATTAAAATGGACGAAACTATTATTTTATCAGGAACCACATAGCGGATAGATTGCAGGCACATAATTTAGAAACAAAACAATCTTCTGCCTTTATTAGATCTATTAAACTGGTGATGGTGAGACTTCATACAATGTAAAAATTATTATAAAGGAGTTCAAAATTTCTATTCCTTTTAGATAACTCTGATGTAATCACGAACAGTAACAGGAGGTTTTCCACAGTAGATTGGAAGTATATCTTAACTCATGCCTCTTACTGACTCTGAGTAGAGAGAATAGGGAAGACTAAATAAGAGATATCTTATGAAGAAGTAACTACAGTATTAAAGAGTTCAAAATTCAAAAACAACCGGTCCAGACGACCTTTCAAATGTTTATTTCATATGACATTTATTTAAAGCACAATTTATCCCTCTACCTCAGGAGGCAATTCAACTAATTCTAGAAAGGAAAATATATCCCATCTGCAATGTTAAGGATCCAGGTATTTGTGATCTCGAAGCCAGTTAGAGACCACAACTACTGTAGAAAATTATAAATAAAAGGAGAGAGCGCCACCCTCCTTTCCCTCTTCATCCGGTTTTCCCCTTCTCCTCTTTCTCCCCTTGTCTCCTTCTACCATCTTTCATATTTTCTCCTTTGCTTCACCCCCTAACCACTCCCCCCGGCTTTTTGTTACCCGATTCTTCTCCCTCTTCCGCTCCTAGGCTTACCCAGATCTCTGCCACCTTACATTTTATGGCTTCCCTCCCACTTGTATACTTACCAAGCCTCGAATACCTTTATTTAACCCCTCTCTCCCTGCCCAATCCCTTCCTTCTTCCTCCTCTGTGTTTTTCGAACTCCCAACTTCCCCTCCCCTCCCCCCCTAACCCTCGGTCTCACCTCTCTATTCCCCTTGTCACATGCTCCTCTCTTGTTTGAAATTTTCTGTAAGCTGTAAGCCTACTTCATAGCTTTCGGTCTCTCTATTTTCATTCCCCCATTCTGGTACTATTCCGACTTGCCCTCGACTTATCTGTACTGGTCGCCGTTCGCCCCTTATTCTCCCCCATCGCCCCTACCCTCCAATAATTTCTTTCCTTTCTCTCTACTACCGCGTTCTCCCCTGTCTCGCCTCCATCTACCAGCTTTCCCCATTTCCCATTTTTATCACTCACCTATCACTGTTCTTTCCCACCGTTACTCAGATCCAATTTTTACCCACTTTACTCATGAAGATTCGGGCCATCATTCTACTCATCTTTTACCTTTGTTCCCCTTGAATCCTTCTGTCACTCCCATCCTACACGGCCTCTCCCACTATACCCTCCTTAATCTTTCGCCACTCTCTTTTCGTTCTCCCGCTCCGCTCCATCTCCCTATACCCTGCCCCTCTTGTTTTACTTCACCCGCCTTTTGATTTGTCTTTTATTGCCTATTTTTATATCCTCCCTTATTCGTCCCCCTCTCCATCTCCCCCCCTGCTCTCCCTTCACACAGCAACCGGCCTTCCCCCTTCATCCCCATCCCCCTGGCATCTCATTATTTTGGACCCCCTCCAAACCTCTCCGCCCTCAGTTTATGTCTCGCAAATTCCTCACCTATCTTCCTCTAATTGCGCACAACCATTCACCCTCTTGTGGCTGCCAGTCTCTTCTTTTCGCCGTCCTCAGTTATTGTTTTCCTTTTCCTCATATCGGTGCCCCCTCCTTTCTTCTTTTTCTTTTATTTGACCGCTTTTCTACCGATCTCTTCACTATTTATCTCTCCCACTGTCGTTTTCCCCCTCCATCCTTCAGTCTTTCTGTGGCTTCCTATCCACCTTTTCCCCATCTCGACATATTCTCTTCCTTTTTGCTTCTAATCCATGCCCACCCCTGTCTACCGGCTCCGCCCCTCCCTTCCACTTTCTTCCAGCCGCGCCATCTGCCTCCCCTGTGTACTAGCCTTCTCTTACTCCCCTCTTAGTTTTCCTATTTACTCCACCCTCTATCCCTTTCGACTTGCGTCCTCTTCTGCATTCTTCCGCTTTCCAGCCACTCTTTCTCCCGTTACTTTGCTCCTTATCTTAATTCGTGTTAAAAATCTATAGCAAAAATATAGGATCAGAGATGAACAAATTTCTTCCTAAAATATGAACCCATTCAGGTGAGGTTTATTCCTTGCCGACGGTGGCGAGTAACATTAGGAGGGCAATGACCTCAATCACTTAGCAAAATGCCACAAAAAAAAACCACTTAGCTGACTTACATTGCGGACACAAGAAAGACCTTTGACCCGAGTAGACTGGAATACAATAACGAGAATTGATACTTGATTTAACAGCCCTGTGCCACACTGGGAAATGGTTGTAAATACCCCAATGTATCTATATTAATAATGGCTAAGGCAGGGGTGCCCATTACACATTTCTCTCTTACACAGTCTAGAAATGGCTACAATATTTGGAACAATATTCAGCATCTTATGGCTAGTCAAGAACTCTAAAGAATACCTAATTCCGTTTATACAGATAGTTACATAGTTACATAGTAGATGAGGTTGACAAAAAGACGTAGGTCCATCAAGTTCAACCTATGTATGCTAAATTTAGACAACAGATACTTATCCTAATCTATACTACTTATATGATCCAGAGGACCGGCAAACAAAAAAAAACCCCAGTGTTCATATCATCAATGATTCTCATAAGAGGAAAATAAATTCCTCTCTGACTCCAGGATTGGCAACGGATTAATTCCCTGGATCAACATCCTTCCCATGATTACTATATTGGTATATCCCTGGTATACCTTTCCAATCTAAAAATATGTCCAACCTTTTTTTGAACAAATCTATTGTATCTGCCATTACGTCCATGGGTAATGAATTACACATTTTTTAACGGCCCTAACTGTAAAGAACCCTTTCCTTGTTGCTGGTGAATCTCTTTCCTCCAACCTAGGGATGGCCCCCGATTCCTTTGTACTGCCCTGTGGGATGAATAGTTCTTTTTGAAAGGTCCTTGTATTGTCCCCGAATATATTATATATAGTTATATATCCCACCCTTTAGACGCCTCTTTTCTATGTAAATAAATCTAATTTAGCTAGTCGCTCCTCATAAGTTAGATGTCCATCCCTCTTATTAATTGGGTGGGCTCTTCTCTGCACTCTCTCTAGTTCCATAATGTCTTTTCTTAGGATTTGTGCCCAAAATTGTAATCCACATTCAAGGTGTGGTCTTACTAATGCTTTGTAAAGGGGCATTAATTATGTTTACTTCCCTTCCATCCATGCCCGTTGTTGATGCAAGATAAGATCTTGTTTGCCTTTGCAGCTACTGCATGACTTTGGGCACTATTGCTAAGCCTGCTGTCTACAAGTACTCCTAAATTCTTCTCCATCAAGGATTCCCACATATATCTCCATTAATTGTTTAGTCGCCCTTTTATTCTTGCATTCCAAATGCATAACTTACATTTATCTGTATTAAACCTCATCTGCCATTTACTGCCCACGTTTCCAGCTATCTTCAAGTCCTTCTGAAGAGAAATTACATCTGCTCTGATTCTATTACCTTACACAATTTAGTATCATCAGCAAAGATGGAACTTTGCTCTCGATCCAAACCTCAAGGTCATTAATTAAACACGTTAAAAAGCAGGGGTCCGAGTACAATCCCTGAAGTACTCCACTCACGACTTTTAGCCCAAAAAAGTTCCATTTATGAAACCCTCTGTTGTCTGTCCTTTAACCAGTTTTCAATCAAGGTGCATATATTATTACTGAGTCCAACTTTCTTATTTTGTACACCAACCTCTTGTATGAAACCATATCAAAGCCTTTGCAAAATCTAAGTAGACCACATCAACTGCATTACCCTGGTCTAAAGCCCTACTTACCTCCTCAAAGAAACAAATAAGGTTAGATTGGCATGATCTATCCTTCATAAATCCATGCTGACTATTACTAATAATTTGTTTTCATTAGGTATTCCTGAATTTATCCCTTATTAAACCCTCAAGTAGTTTCCCCACTATTGAAGTCAGGCTTACAGGTCTGTAATTTCCCGGTTATGATCTAGCAACCCTTTTTAAATATAGGACCACATCTGCTTTCACGGCCAATCTTGTGGTACTGAGCCTGTGGAAATGGTCCTTGAATATTACATATAATGGTTTGGCTACTACTGAGCTTTAATCCTTGAGAATTCTTGGATGTATGCCAGGGGCCAGGTGCCTTTTACTTTAATTTTTTCAAATCGCTTATGAACTTCTTCCTCAAATAACCAATTGTTCATTAATATGGAGGGTTGTGGCTTCCTCCTGCGGCCATACAATTGACATTGATTCTTCCCTGGTTAACACAGAGGCAAATAATTGTTTAAACCTTGCTTTTTTCTTCTCCAATAATAATCTGCCTACCCATCTCACACTGAAAGGGTCCTATATTTTCTTCTCATTTTTTGTTATTAAGGACTAAAGAACTTTTAGGGTTGACCTTACTTTCATTGTAATCCTTTTTTTCATCATCCATTTTTGCTAATTTGATTGCCTTTTGCAATTTTCGTTACATTCCTATCATTCTGATACGATGTCTCCGTCCCTTCTGACTTTTAAAGAATCTAAACGTCTTCATCTTGTTTTCCATTTCCTCCCCTACTGTACCTGTTTATTAGCACATTGGTTTTGACTTATTTATTTTATACTTATTAAAAGGTGGCTTTTCTAAATTGATAAACTTCTATCACTCACAGAGCCCCTGACCTCTCTACCTAATTCGTTTTTGGAAATTTCTAGCTTCAGCTACTTCTTCAGCTGAAAAATAAATAACTTGAAATCTAGGCGTTGGCATGGAGGAGTATTGAAGCTGCTTAACTTTATTTTAGGTGAGAGAGAGATATGGTAAATACTAGGATTACATGTGCAAGGAACAAATATTGTATTTCATTGCTTGGTGGGATAAATCTGTTAAGTGAACACTCTTCCCAAGTTACTTTACCTGTTACAAACTCTTCCAGTTTGCTTCCCACTTAAAGACTTGGCGATAAGGCAAAATCCCATGTAATCAGTCATTAAAATAGATGGAGACTTAGCCCTTCCTTTATTAAAAAATATTATGCAGGAGTCAGCCTTGTCATCTTCCAGCTGGCATAGCCTTATGCGGGAGGATACAACGGGCAGAAATTGAAATTGAAATTATCCTATTACTGACTATAGACTCACTCCTATGGATTACAAGAGGAGAAAAGACCCAGGTACAGTAGGCACAAATTTCCCAATTGCAAAAAAGTACTCCTGCTATTGGGACACCTGGAAAGGAAGCGTAGGGAAACAGTCTTCATTCCTGACACCCCACTGTGAGAAGAAATATATTATTGACCCAATGTCTAATCCCAAGGTAGTAATAATGTTTGGATACTAAGAATATACTCAGGGTTAAAATATGTTATGTTTTTTTGACACACTTTAAAATGAGAAAATATAAGAAAATATAGCGTACTGCACACTAAGCTGTTCAAATACAACCAAATTAGGCACTTAATTCCCAAACAAGAGCTTGAACAATCCAGGATTGCAGCGGAGCACAGGAAGGATGGGGCCAGCACCACAATGAAGGGTTAACATATAGATTCATTAGTACATGGTGTTTTATGTGGGAAACGGGGGGAG
>WSYH01000136.1:123624-239425 GCA_036426205.1 Ascaphus truei | reverse complement strand
ACTCCCCCACGTTTCATACCATGTACTAATAAATCTATATTTTTAACCCTTCATTGCTGGTTGGCCCCATCCTTCAGCTGTGCTCCGCTGCCAATCTATGGATTTCAGTCTTGTTTACTCAATCTGCGTGATGCACGCACCTATGGAGAAAGGACAAAGAAGTGAGTATTGTATATCCCATCAATGGATCCAAGGGGAGTTGTGACCGGGTAACAGTGCTGCAGGTGAAGAGTTTTAAGTCTTGTGGTGCCAAAGGCATTGGATACTCCTTCACTAAAAGACATTTATCTCATGACATACTCTGCTTTTGCACTGGGTCCAATACCTAACTGTTCAATATACCTCTCCGCATCTTGGTATAAGTATATACCATTTTATCTTTGTACCTCATCTGCTGAAGCGCCGCTTTTGGAAGTCTCCCATTCCTCTACTGTAATTCCAAACAATTTACCTCTTTCGAAGATTGTCTACCAAGCAGGGTCATCAGAATAGGCTCATCTCAGCTTCATACATCATCTTAAATTCCCAAATAATGTAAAACAAAAAAATAATATGGTATTTTGGGGAGAAAGGATTTGGCGCACAAATCTCAGATCAAGGTATAACCCTTAGGAAGCTTTTGCAGAGTGAAACGTGTGGATTAGAATTTGGCCAAATTTCTCGGTCCCACTGCGTCTCTCCGAGGTGCATGGTTGCCTTCTGCTTCCCACACTGAACACAATGAGCATCCAGGTCCCAGTCGCACAAAGTGACATCATGCCAATCGGAGAGACGGATCGGAGCAAAGAGCCAGCCAGGCAAGTGCTTCGCACAGAGACGCAGGGAGAATCGGGCTAAACCAGAACACAGCTGCAACTCTGACATACAGCCAGACAGTTGCAGAGATTTAACGGCTACCGATCTGGGACAAGGAGAGACCAAAGACGAGACCCTTCCCAGGTTTTATACCTTGATGCTGTTTACAACTTCTGTTTGTGAAGAAGTTCTCAGGTTTGCAGATCAAAAGCCCATTGTGTTGTGTGCAGCTTAATGAACTTTTCTTTTATTGGAAATGTCATGTTATCCCACCAGATAATTCATGGTACAACAGAATATACAAATGGAAGCCATGGAGAAACTTACAGCCCTAACAAAGAAAAAAACATGGAAATACTGTATAAAATGGAACCCTTCTCTTAAGTACACAACGAGAAATCATATCCGTTTTGTCAAAACTGTACTTTAAAAACATGCATTTTATGTTAAATATGAGAAATTGTAACTCCGTCTCTAATTACTATAACTATATTGTAATGCTGTATGCCGCAGACCTGGCCAGTCCCCAGTACTGAGTGGTTAAGGTTATAACACGCACCCACAGCAGTTGAGGCAGCCCGGAGTGTGGTAATGCGTTGTCGGGCTGCGTAAGAGGGGTTAAACTATACTTGCAGAGTTCGGGGTGCCAGAGATCGGATAGTATGTCGTGTGCCAGAGTTCAAGGATAGGAGAGTGCAGCGTAGTGATGTCCGTAAGCCAATGTTCAAGGATTGGAGAGGCAGCGGTAGTGATGTCCGTTAAGCCAATGTTCAAGGGTTGGAGAAAGCAGCGTAGTGAAGTCCGTAGCCAGGTTAAGGGCAGGAGAAAGCAGAGTAGTCAAATCAAAGCGTACAAGTTCAAGCCAGGGAATCCAAATAGGGAGGGACGGAACCAGCACTGAAATAAACAAGGGAGCTAGGCATAGACACTGCACACACAGGGCCACAGGAAAGCTATGCAGAGCATGAGCAAGAGGACAGAGTGGGGGATAAGGAAGGAGAATCTAATAAGGGAGAGAGGAGGAGCGAGGTTGAGTGGAGTTTGCAGGGATAGGTGCAGAGAGAGCAGGGAGGAGACAGGGAATAATTTAGGGAATAGGCTGTAGCCATGGGGGCGAAGCTAGAGTTTGGGACGGCAGCAAACTGGAGAGCGTGTACGCGCGCCGCCCTATAAGGGTACTCTGCGGTGCACGCACGTGTTCACAGAGGTGAGGGACCGCAGCGCCGCAGGGCGCTCGGCAATGAGGGAAGAGTGAGAGGGAGAGGCGGAGGAGCAAGGTAATGTGGAGGGTGGGGAGATAGAGACATGCCGGGTTCCCATCTAAACCTGCCCTATCATATGCACCCCATATGAACAGTCTTAGGTACATTAACATATTACTTAGCTCTGGTCTGTTATTATTGGGGCTCCAGGTAACTCCTCTGGACCTGGGAAGAGTTAAGAGAACCGATACTCTGTAGTTCCAAGGTTTATGGATAGGATATCCCTGCTCAGCATGTCTCACGTCCTTCCTTCTCTTCCTGGGTTAAAGCCCCGTCGTCCCAGTAGACTCCCGATCACCATCCAGCCGGTTAGGTTGACTGTGCAGGTCCTTAGCTGGGGAGACTTTCTCTCTCCCCCTTCCCCCCGTCTCGTGTGAAAGCAGTTCTCTCAGAATGGCAGCTCTCTGTGTCTGCCTAAAAACATCCTTTTCATTCAGGAGTCCCCCTGATTAGCTGCAGCTGAACACTAGTTTCTCTAGGGGAGATTAACTCCCTGTAGGCTGGAAATCCCATATCTGCAACACTCCCAGCATACAGAGGACAGTGCTTTATCACAATATGTATGAATAATGGACTTGACTCAGTTTTAGGCTGATGTACTACTTTTCTTTTTGATTATTATTTTGATATTTACTTGTTTTTATATTTAAACATTGGAAATTGTATATACATGATTATGTTTTATTTTAAAATTCAAAATAATAATAAAAAATATATAATTTAGGACTGCCATACTACTATCATTTTGGTTTTGTTATTTGAAAAATATATATTTCATTGATGTAAATATTATTTGTATGTTATGAAATGAATTTTTATTTATATGTTATATATATTAAATTATGTGATTGTGATTTTGAATTTAATGAATTATAATTTATTTTATGATGCAATGGTTTGATGATATTATGGTGATTGATTTTTGTATGAATTTTATGAATATATATGTAATTTTGATAATTATGAATGATATTATATTTTTGTTATGGATTATTATTATTTTGATTTGTATTATTATTATGATATATGAATATATGATTTATATTATGTTATTATATATTTTTTGATATAATGATATAGATTTTTAGGGATTATATTATGATATCTTGATGATTTGATTTATGATTTTATTTATTTTTTATTTGACCCTTGCAAATGGTTATATTGATTTACTGAATTTTGATGCATGGTATTTGAATTTTTGTGATTATTTGATAATATTTTATATGCATAATGTAATGTTGATGAAGAATGTTTATTATATATTTTGTCTTATGATATACACTTTATTCTTTTTTATTGATCTTATTATTTGATGATTTTGAATGAATTTGTTGATTTATAACTGATGTGAATATATATAATTTAGTGAATCTGGATTTTTTATATCATATATTGAATATAAGTTATATATTTGCTATTTAAATGATGGATTTTGAATTTATGTTATGCTATTGATGTTGATATTAGATTGATTGAATAATTGAATGATATTCTATTTGATATGAATTTTTGTATGATTTGAATATTATTACTTTGATATTGATATGATGAATATATGATGAATTTATTTATTGTTTATATTTTTTATTGTATTATTGCATGTTGTAATATTTGCTGATTATTTGAATGTAATGTATTTCTGAGGAATTATGTTTTGATTATATGATCATTTGAAGCATTGCTTATAATTTGTGAATGATATTATCGGTGTTAGATTTAATGAATATATGATTATATATATTATTCATTGATTGAATTTTGATTGAGTTTCTATGATATTTATATATATAATGATATTTTTATGATTGTGAAATATATTTTTTGTGTATTATTGAATATGATTGTTTATGATAATATGATTTATATGATATGAATGAATATATTTGGAAATGTGATTATTGCAATAGTGAATTTGATGATTTGTTGTATTGATATGGCAATAATGACGATGACTTTTATTATCCAAGAGTCGTATTGTTGTCTATGGATATCTGGTCACTGTGTGTGCATAAAGATGACGGTGTACCGATATTTATATAAATGAATTTTTATACAGGTGAGTTGTGTTAGATTAAATTATGATTTATGTTACTATTTATATACAAATGCGTGGAGATTGTGATAACTTTATTGTCTTTTTTAAATTATTGTACCCAGCTCATTAATATGAGAATATGACATTTATTGTTTATATATGATAATTGATATATGTGTATGATTGAATATTGATATTTGTATTATTTTGGATATGGTATTTAATATTTATATGATTATTTTTTGATGAATGTATATTTGATATGTATTTATATATTGTATATATTAATTATGATGTATATTATATCATTATGATATTTATGATGAATTGATGATTTGTTTTTTTGAATATTTATAGATTTATTTATGATGATTTATGAATGTTTATTTATTATTATGATTTTTATATTTAATTTATTCTTATATATATTTGATATTATTGTATTGTATAGTAGAAGGAAGAGAGGTGAAAGAGACGGGGGGGGAGGGGGAAGGAGGATGAGGAGAGAAGGGGGAGAGGAGGAGGTGGATGAGGGGGGGTGAGAGCGAGGGGAGGGGGGGGGGGGGGGGAGGGATAGGGGGAGAGGGAGAAGGAGGAGGGAGGTAGGCGTAGGAGGAGGGAAGGAGGGGGAGGGAGAGGGGGGATAGGGGGGAGAGGAGAGATGGAGGAGGTGAGGGGAGGGGGGAAGAAGTAAGAGGAGGAGGGGAGGAGAGGAGGGGGAAGAGGGGAGGAGAGAGAGATAGAAGGAGGAAGGAGAGGATATTGATGTTATTTTTTATTATTTTATGTTTTTTATTTTAATTTATGGTGTGTTTTATAGGTATGAATATTGTTGTGATATATTTAATAATATATGAATTTATATTAGTATGAATATTTTATGATTATTATATTTTTATTCTTTTATTTATTGATTATATATTTTTTTTATTGTATTATTATGTATATGAATTATTGATGTGTATTTGATATGTATATTGTATGATTATTTGATTTGATTTATTTATTGAATATTAGTTATTATTTGAGAAGTATTTATTATATATGAATTGGAATCTGGTATTATTGATGTTTTTTTTATATATATATTTTGTGAATTATTTGATGAATTTGATACGAGTATATATATTTTGAAATTTATATATATTTTGTATATATGTTAATTATTAATTTTATTATTTGTGGAATTTTTTATGATGAATGTATTTTTGTATGATTGAATATGTTTAGAATGTGCTATTGATGATATTGTGAATTCTTATGACATATAGATAATGAATTTTATTTTTGTTATATTTTTTATTTATAATATTTATATTTTGATATATCTATTGATTTCTATGAACTATTATGACTGATATAATTATATATTTTTTATGATTTTTTTATTATTATTGATATGTAAATTGTTTTGTTTGTTTTTGATGTTATGATTTATTGATTTATTATGAACGATATGAATATATTTGTTTTTTTGTTATATGATTTATATATTTTATGTTTATTGGATTATTCTGAATGAATTAGATGTTGTATATATTTTATATTTATGTTATGATTCATTTTATATTATGATGATAATATGATTGAGAAATTGAATTATATATTTGAGGATTGTTAATTATTGACATTATAATAGATTAGTAATATTTATTTGAATATGATGTATATTTTATATGAATTGACTATGATATGATTTTTATTTGTGATGATTATTTTCTGTTTAAGTAATTTATAGATTTTTTTTTTTTTTTTTTTTTTATTTAATTATTATTTGATTGATTTTATTGATATATATGATTGATTTATTTATGATATGAGTATATTAGATGTAGTATTATTTGTATATATGAAAATTAATGCATTTTATTGAATATATATTATTGAATTTTTTATATGATTTTGTTATGTTATGAAATATGATTATGTTTTATGATTATTTATTATAATATATGAATATTTAGTGATTATTATATGTTATAAGTGATTGTTATAATATGTTGTTTAATATATGATTTGAAATTATTTGCATTTTAATATATTGTTTTTTTATTTATATTATGTGATGAGTATTGAATTTTATAATTGATATTTTTTATTTATGATGTTTGATATTTTATTTTGTTTATTGAAGATGATAGAAGATGACTTGAATTAATATTATATTATGATATATTTTATAATTAATATTATATTATCTATATTTAGTATTATTATTGATATTAATATTTGTATTGAATTATTTAATTGTACTATGTAATGTTGAAATGTATGTGATATTGATGTTATTTTGATGCAATATGTTATTGATTATATTTATTGTTTTCTATTTATTATTTTGATTTTTAATTTTATATTGTATGTTATGTTATATGAATGATGATTTTGATTGCTTGTGTATAATTATATATATTACTTGTTATGTTATTATGAAAATTATATTTATTGTATTATTTGAAATTTTATTATTGATATTATAATATTATCATTATTATTTGAAATTGTATAATTTGAATGATTTTATGTTGAATTTATATATATTTGATATGAAAATATTTGATATATTTATGATGATATGATTGATATTATATTATATTATTATTGAATAAATATGTGTTGTAATGAAATATTTTGATGATGATGATTATACATTTTAATTACTGTATTTCTGTGAAATTGAATGATTTTATTGATGGTATATGAATATGTTATGATTTTTAATTAAATTTTATTTTATTGATTTGAATATATGTATTGAGGATGATTATTTTGATAATTGAATATTGTGATATTTTGTTTATTATTTATGTGATATCAATATTATTATTTTACTAATATTATGATTGTATCTGAATATGATATATTTGTATTTTTGATTATATTTATATGTATTATTGATATGATATGGATATTTGAATATTGAATGTTTATTGTTTTGTTTTTTTTTTTTGACTACTATTGTGGAATATATTGATTCTGTATTTATTATGATGATGGTTAACTATTTGAATATATGATTTGTGTTATTATATTATGTTGTTTGTGATTTATTCATTGATTGTTAATTTTTAGATATGTGATAGTTGATTATATATATATATATGGAAATATGTATTATTATTATTTTTGATGTTTTAAACTTTTTATGATTTATGATATATATTATTGATTATGTATTGAATATGGATAATTTTGATGATTATTATTATATTTATATGAATGTATTAATAATATGATTTGATATAATATTGATTATATGAAATTATTGATGATTAATATATGATTAATGGAGATTGGTTGTTATATGTTATTTTGATTATTATGAATGATTTTTATATGATATATTTGATTTTATTTATGCTGATATTGAATGTATATATTGAATGTTGTTTATTTTTTATGTATTTTTGTATTAATGATTAATATTGTTTTTCTTTATATTTATTTGATTTTGTAATATATATGACTAATATATGAATGTGTGATGTTAGTTTAATTATGACATTGAATATATGTGTGAATTATAATGAATTGATATTAAATTGTATTGATTGATTAATAATTTATATGATAATTTTTTGTGATTTATTTATGTTTTGTACGGATAGTTGTTATTTATATTTTATATGGTGAAAATTGTTTATATCTTTTTATATGTTATTATGTGTGATATTGCTGTTGATTCTGTATTGATATGATTTTATTTTGTTATTGTTATATGTTGTATGATATATTGGAATTGAAATATTGATAATTTTATTTCTTATATGAATTGTAATTGACTTAATATATTTTTAATTTATTTTTCTAATGATGTGACTATTGTGAATTGATTAATAATTATTTAATTTTTTGAAATGTATTATATATGATTGGTATATATTTATTATATATATTTGATTATTTTGATTATATCTTTTATTGAGTTGATTATTTTTATATGATTATATATTTTGTATTTTATTATTTTGATAGGGTATAATTGTATATTATAGTGAACATGTAACGATTGTGGAGTGGAAATGATATTTTGTATGTTTTGTTATTGTTGTATTTTATGTATGTATATTAAGGATGATAATAAGTTGTATGATTTGTTTTAGGTTATTGAATTGATGTGATGATATATTTGAGGAGAGGGGGGAGTGGTTGGGTAGAGGTGTGGGTAATGGGAGGAGTTGAGTTTAATTAATATCAGATTATTGATATGTTGATTATTGTATATATTATTATTCTTGAATTTATTTGATATTGAATATTTGTATGATTTGAAGATTTATGATGTTTATATATTGGATTTTGATTGTTGAATATGATATATGATATATGGATATTTGATGAAGGTATTGAATTGAATATATATATTGGATTATGTGATTGACTTAAATGATTGTTGATGATTTATGTTTTTGTTATTGTATATATATTAAGAATTATGATATTATATAATTATACATTATATTATGATGATGTTTTTTTTTTTTGTTATTTGATGTGAATTTATATATTATTATGATACTTATGATTTATTGTATGTAATATTGATTGATTTGAGATATTTTGGAATGATTCTTTTTGTTTTGAATGATTGATATCTTGAATGATTTGAATTGATATTTTAATATTTATTTAATATTTGAATGAATATATATATTTTATGTTTATTGATTATATATCTGATTTTTATAGGATAATTTTATATTTTTTACTATATATATGGATTATATGTTTCCTATTATGTATATTTTATGTATTTGATGAGGTATTTTTGATTTGGTTGTTTATATGAATTATAATTGTTATTTGTGATGTATTTTTATTATTTATTTGTGAATATTCTAATAAATCTTTTATGATTTATATATTTTTGTTTATGTATTGACTTATTGTTTTTATAATATTGAAATTATGATTTATTTGATTTATTAATATTGATGGTTAATTATAATATAATATTAATACTTGTATGATGATATTGAATCATATGATTGATGAATATTTATATATATTGGATTGAATATTTTTATATATTTGACATATATAAGTAATATATATTGATTATTTAACTGTGGAATTGATTATTGATTGATGGGTTGATGATGTTAATTCGAAATGAGGAATTTATTTTTATTTAATTATCATTGATGTATAAATTTTATGAATTTATTATGTATAATATTTGACATTCTATGAAATATATGATAATTGAATTGATTATATGATTGATTTGTGAATATTATTATGGATTTATTATTTTATATGTTGATCTTTTTGGGCATTTATTATATCTTTAGTGAAATAGGCAGTTATACCTGAATATATTGAATTTCTTTTGAAGAATTTGATATTTGGAATTTATGATATGTTTGTGTCTATTGATTGAGGTAACTTATATTATGAAATTAATATATTGATGTGATTGAGACGTGATTGAATTTTATTTATTATATGATGATATATATTATATGGAATTATATTGATTGATTATTATGGATTGATTAAGATATATTTGAATATAGTTGATATTATTGATATTATGAAGTGATTTATGATGGATATGTATATGAAATTTGATGATTTTTATATTGATATGAATTTATATATGATAAAATTATTTAATATATTAAAATACTTGATTGATTATGATATGAAGTTAATGATATTGATAATTATTTTATACTATATATTTTATATGATTGATGATTATTTGATTTTATATTTTGATATTGTATTGATATGAATATATATTGTTTTATTGTTGCTTTTTTATTTTTTTTGAATATTGTTTTATGATATATGTGTATTATGTTGATATGTTTTGTATAATGGATTCTGTATTATTGTGATGAATTGACTATGGGGGGGGGGTTTACTTTGATAATTTAATATGAATGATTTATATATAATTAGATATTATTTAATGATATATGATGCTGTGTTGATTAATAAATGGTATATGTATATGCTATATTTATATTGAATATATTGAATTTGATATATGATGAATGATTGATATTTAATGATGATGATATTTATTATAGTTAATTAATATTTGATTATTGTGAATGATTTCTAAGGACTTGATTATTGAATATTATGAATTAATCAATATATTATATATTGAAATATTATTATGATATGTATGATGTTATTTTTGAAATATTAATAAATATTTTTAATATTGATATTATTAGATATATTTATGATGATATTTGATTTGTTATATTATTAATATTTGTTATTATTTTTATCTTGATATATTGGTATTATATTAATAGATATTTTATAATGATTGGTATGATATTTGATAATATATGTAATATATGTATATGATATGAATTATGATATATTGATATTATGATTCTTATATGTGATTATATGATCTTTTATTATAATTATATAGGAATTTTGATTTAATTGAATTTTATTGAATGAATGTGAATAATTGATGAATATATTTTTAACATGAATTATGGGGATTATAGGGATGAATTATTGATATTTTTACATATTTGTATGATGGTGTATGAGAAAATTATAGAATATATGATAATGATGTTGATAAATATTGTGAATATTTATAGTTTATGATTGAATATTATGAATATATTTTTAATTTGTATGAATGGAAATATGAAAGTTGATATTTTTTTACTTGATGGATTAGTTGATGGAAAATAATACTACTATTTATAATATATTAATGGATATATTGAAAGCATTTATATTATGTTTATTATTTATTGGATTATATATATATATTAATATTTGTAGTTTTTTGCATGTTGACATTATGTGATATGTGAATTTATATTTTTATTGAATGATATATTTTGTATATATATTATTTATGATATATTTTGACTTATATATATTGTGAATAATTGATATTTATGTTACAATAATTTCATATTAATAATATAATGGCTGTATGAATATTAATGTATGAAATTGTAAATTATATTTATATATCGTGATGGAAATATTATATGATTCTATATTGAATATATATATATATTTATATATTTATTGATAATATGATATATTATGATTGGTATATATGACTTATATTGAATTTGATATCTGATGATTGATTTTTTAATGATTTGAAATTAATGAATATATATGATTGAATATTTATTTTATATTGATGTTTTATGATGAATATATTATTATATGGGGGGGATTATATATTTGTATATATTGAAATATATTGATGATTGATGGATATGAAATTGATTATGAATTGAGTGATGACACCTTGTTTGTTATGTATGGAATTATTGATTAATATTGTGAATTAAGTATGGATTATTGATTAGTGATTATTATAAAATTTGAATATGATTATGATTGATTGAAGAATATTATGTAATAAATGAATGATTGATTGTGATTGATTGTTTTATGATTAATAATGAAGATAACTTAAGATAATATGATATATGATTTGATATGAATGAATTTATGATGTGATATGATATGATTATTATGAATAGTGTTGATTGTTTGACTTTTGTGATTTGGATTTTTTATGTATAGATTTATGTTGCTGATTTATGAATTTATTTGATTTATTATCGTATTGTATATAATGATGAATAATATTGAATTTAGTATACTTGATTAAATTAATGATATATATGAAATATCTATTGATTTTGGATTTATATTTTGATGATATATAATTTTTTAAATTGATTTTTATTATGACAATGAAGATTATGATTATATTTTGAAACGAATATATTATATTGATTATATGAATGAATGATTACCATGGAGAATGATATGATGTTATTATGTGATTATAATGAATTATATTTGATATTATAATATATGCTTGACGTATTATAATTTCACAGAGCACATGTAATGGATAATATTGAATTGTATTATGGAATTCTATGAATATAATTATATATATGAAGGATATGTTAATTATGATTTGATATGAATTTTATTTGACATATATATTATATATATATTGATTTTGATCAATTATTATAAAATTTGTATGATTATTTATGATAATGATTTAGGTTTATTTGTGATGATATTAAATTGATGATTTTATGGATATATTTAGTTTTATATATGTTGGATAATTAATATTTAATTTATAAATGAATTTAATTATGATAGATTATTGATATGTAATCATGATATTATTATGAAAATATGATTGATTATTGAATTAGGGATATAATTTGCAATAGATAGTTTGTTTTGTATATCGTATAAATATCTTAATATATTTAATTGGAAATATATGTGATAAGATTGAATTGATAAGTTGGATATGTATTGATTGGATATGTGAAATATGAAACTGACGTTATATTCTGATGATTAAGTATTATATGATTAATGTTATTATATATTATATTGAGTGATTAATCTTGATTTATTTATGTAATTTTGTATTATAGGATTATTTTTGATATTTAGTATTATATTTATTGATATAATGGTATTAAAGATATATTGTTCATTATGTTTTAATATTGTTGATTATTAGGTGCTATTTCTTGCATGAATGATATATTTTGGGGTATATTGTGATATGAATTCATTTATTATATTATATTAATGAAATTTTAATATAATTATATGGTTTTGAATTATAGGAAGTTATGATTGAAATTGAATTTTATGTGATATATGAATGAATATATGATGCTATATGTTTTTACTATATATTATTTTTTTATATTGAAACTGATTGTTATTATTTGAATATTATTGAGGTTTTATTGATTTGATATGATTTACTATCTTTGATGATGATTATTATAAGATTGATTAATTTTTATTGTAATATTATATATTATATTAATTGATTATGAGAATATGTATATTGCAATTTATATTTTTATGAATAATATTGTATGTTCTTTGAATTATGATATTTTGATATTATATTATGATTTTTATATATATTATTTTTGATTATAATTTGATTTATTATTGATATTGTGCAATGATCTGAATTTTTATATGATTTTATGATTATGAATGATGAATACTATTTTTGTTATATTAGTTGTGAATATGATATGTAATGTAATATATGATATTTATATGATATATGAGGATGTATATGAATATATTAATGTGAATTATATTGTTATAATGATGACCTAATGTTATATTAATTTTATATATGATTGAATTTTATTATGAATATCAATATATTATATATTTGATTATATATGAATATATTATGATGAATATGAATAGTTAATATGAATAATGAATAATTTATGATTGAATTGAATTATTAATATGTTAATATTTATATTATTGATGATGTTTATATGTTTATGTAATGATTTATCTGAATGATGTGAATGATTGAATTCTAAATGATGAATTATTAATGGGGGTGAATGATAAGCTTAATATATATATGAAAGATATTATATATATTTATTGAAGTGAATATATAATTATTATATGATTAATTAGGAATATTATGGTTGAGTTATGATGTATTATTGAGTATATGATGCTGATAAATAATGATTATTCTATGATTATATTATTTATATGGAATGTTTAATAATAATGAAATGTTGTGAATTATGATGATGGTATTTTATGTATAATATGTATTTTTGTTATGTGATTGGTGATATATTATGTATTTATATATATTATTGTGATTTGTTGTTAATATATTTAATTATGATATATATTTTGATTTTATATATATTGATTTATATTGTCATATATTATATTTTTTATTTGAATGAGTATTTGATTTATTTGAATATTGATTTATTTTTATATTTATGATGAAATATTGATAAATATTGAATTTTAATTATTCTTAATGATTTCTTGATGATTTATGAGTTGACAAATGATTATGTATATGTTGAATATATTTATTAAATTTTTATCTTGATATTAATTTATTATTTTGTATTTGATTTTATTGAATGTGATTGATTTGATATATGATATTTTATGCTATTTGTCCCAATATGATTATTATTGAAATATTTATTTGGATTTATGACTATGATATTATGATTATATATATTTTATATATGAATGAATATTTATATTGATATTGATATTTATTTTTATAATATATAATGAATATATAAGATTTTATTTGATAGATAATGATTGGGGGGTTTTTTTTTTTTGTTTTTCTTTTTTTTTTGTTTTTTGTTGTTGTGTTTTTATTTATATATGATATTTTTAATGATATGAATTATGAATAAATATGATAATATTGAATATGTATTGATATGATAATTATGATAAAATGAGATATAATATTAAACTATGCTGATAAAATTGATGATATATATAAATATGTATTATTATATGATATTCATTGTTGTGATGTGTTATAGAATATATTATATATTAATGATGGATTTCTATTATTTTGATTATGATGAATTAATGATATTATTTGTTGAATGAAATATCTTAGAATATTAATTTGAATTTGACTTGTATAACAGATTGATTAATGTTTGATATATAATTTTTTATATGAAGTATGAATGAATTTAGTATTTTATAATTGGTGAAAATTTTTATATATTTTTTTGTTTTTATTTTTTGGGGGGGGGTGTGTATTGGTATTGTTGATATTATAATTTGAATAATATACTTGTCATTGATATTTTATTATATATTATATGAGAAGCACGGTAAACGGGAATTATTTGTGAATAATGGTATTTGATGTATTGTATGATTTATTGATTATTTGCATGATTTAATTATATATATTTATAATGTATATAATCAATATATGATTTGTCTTTAGATTTATGATGACTCTAATAATTATTTTTATGATTATATTGATTATGATTTTTATGTTTATGATGATGAAATTGATAATTGATGATTGTTATTATTATGATATATGATTGTGAATATTAATATTATATATGATATAATAATATATAATGATATATTATATATAGATGATTGAAAATTATATGATATATGAAATTATAATATATTGTGATGTTGAGTAAGATATGACATTTTATGAATGATAAATTTTAATATATGAATTTAATTTAATTGAATTTTTGATATATATAAAAAATTATGATGATTAATATTGAATGAATTATGCATTATAGTGAATTATATGTGAATATTTTATAGATGAATATATTATATATTTTTTTATGATTTTATATGATTGATGTATTTGAATTTAATAGTAATGAATTTTATGATTATATGAATTGAATATGATTTGTTTTATATGTGATATGACTGATTTTTTAGGATTATTAATAATGGAAATTATTGTATATTATAAATTGATTTTTGGAAATTTATATGAATGAAATTGCATTGTATTATATATATATTTATTTTATGATTGATTATTTGGTTTATATATAATATTGATGATCTTGAATTTCTATGTGATATTGAATTAATATGATATATTATTTATGTTTAATGTTATGTGAATTTAAATATTATGTAATATGAAAATATATTATGATATATATATCTGATATTTTTATTTATGATGATATATATATATGTTATATATGAGTGGAATTCATATTGTTATTTTAATGATGCATGTTACTTTATATTTATTGAATATGAATTATTATTATAAATATGAATGATGTAATAATGTATTATATATGTGTTGATATTTTGAATGTTGTGAATATTTTTATTATTGATATGATTTATTGCATTTATATAATGTTAATGATGATGTATGATTTGATGATGATGAATATTATGTATATTTATATTATATATATTTTGAATATATGATTTGGAAAAATAATTATAATGTGATTAATTGAATATTGATTCTAATAAATTTATGCTTGTGATCATATTATATTAATAATATTTGATATATTAATATTATGAAGTGTTTGATATTTTTTGTGAAATTTTTTGGTGAATATATATTGATTATTTTTAGGTGAATATTATTATTGAATTATATGTTTGATATTATGTTTAATATATATCTTTATGATATGGACATATTATGATGATATATAGTATGTATGATATGATGTCTTATAATAGATTATTAAAAAATATATTTGATTATGTGTTTTTATTTGATTGAATATTGTGATATTTGAATTTATGTATATATGTGAATTGAATGTATATTATATATTATTAATTATTTGATAATTAATGATCTATTATAAATGATGTTTTTGAATATATATTATATATTTATTAATATATTATATATATATTATGATGATTTGATGTTATATATATTTATGTAAATACATTCATTATGAATATTTATATATTTTGAATTATTTGATATAATTTATTATATGTATAATTGATTAATTTATATTATGAATGTTTATATTGATAATGATTTTTTTTTTTTTTTGTTCTAATTTTATATGAATATCGAATTATATTGAATTATAATTTTGAATTGATTTACTTTAATATAAAATATTATTAATGGATAATTATGGAGTGATTGAATTTGATGTAAATATATTGGAATTTATATTGATGATTGATTATATTATTTAAATATGATGGAATATATATATATTTAATATTATAATGTTATTAATATGAAGATTATATGTTATTGATTATATATATATATATTTTGATTATGTAATGAATAAATATATTTTTTATTGATTATTGATGGGAATTAATATATATTATTTTTTTTTTTTTGTTATTGTGATTATTTTTATTATATGAATATGGAATATAATTAAATTACTATTTGATATATGTTTATATTGATGTCATTCTTGATGATTTTTGATTTATAATATATTATGATGAATAATGCTTATGATTTGTTGAATGATTAATATATTATATGTTTTAATGCCCATTATGATTATATATGTGATTTATGAATTTATGACTATTAATATCTATTTGATTGATATATATATATGATTACTTGATATTATGTATATGATATTATTATGAAATAATAATGAAATTGATTAATATATGTAGTACTATTTAATGTATTAATTTATTTAATGTGTTTGTTTTATGTTAAATTTGATTTAATTATTTTGGATAAATTGTTGATATTTGAATGTGATATGGTTATATTTATATTTATTTTATCTCTATATTTATTTTTTGAATTTTTTTTTATGATAATTTATGAATATGATCCTATTTATGAATGATTTGATGATATTTATGAATTATGTAATATGAATTTTGAATATTTCATTTTGTTATTTTGGTATGTTTTTTTATTATGAATGAATTTATCTTATGATATTAAAATTGATATATGAAATTATTATTATTTATATGATCTGATGTTTTATGAATGTTATGATTAGACAATATGTTAATGTTATAGTATGGATTTATAATGAATTATTTTTATGATATATATTATAATAATGTTATATATAATGATTGATATATTTATTTGTGGAAATGAATATTTATTGTATATTATTATGTTTTTATAATGAATATATATTTTTTTGATGTATATTAATATATTATTTGGTATATATTCATATCTTTATGGATATGAATAGGTATTATTGATAATTTATATTGTATGATTGAAGTTAATATGATGAAAAATGTGTTTTATATGTGATTTACATGATGATGGATATTGAAATATGATGATATCTTTTTTTGTGTTTTTTGCGTTATGATATTATATTATATTGTGATTGGTTGTTGGAATATTTTGAATATGTATTAATTGATGCTTGTATTTATTATATAATTTAATTGAATTATTTTTGATTTTATATGTGATTGACTGATATTTTTATATATGAATTGTTGATGGTTTTAATTATATTTACCCACCCCCCCCCCCCCTCCATATGAATTGCATTTATATATTGAATTTATTGATGTATTATTGAATGTATAGGTGAATGATAATGATAGATTTATGATACTGATAGTAATTTTGATGAAATTACTTTGGATATTTAATGTAATGGTTTTGATATTTATGTGATGATTATATGAATATATGTGATTATATGTATTTAATATGATGGTATATATGTGTATATATATTGGTTTTTTTATTTAATGATATATGATCTGATGATGTATATTTAAGGGAATGATTGAATTAAATAATTTTATAATAATATTATTGGAATGATATATATGATTATATTTGATTTAATTATGAATTATTTTATATGAATTATATTTGATTTATATTTATAGCATATGGATTTGTATATTTGAATATGTTATTAATGGAATTATGTTATTTTATTATTGATGATATGTGAGATGATATTATTGATGTGAAATTGATATATTATTATGGTAATATTTATTTTGTGATATTATGATAATTTAATATATAAATGAATGGGATTGATAGTTATTTACATGGATTGATTAATAATGATGATTGATATGATGAAGATTTTTTAATTTGTATATATAATGATAATTGTATGATAATTATATATTTGTATATGAAGAATTATATGACTGATGGTATTATATATGTGATTGTTTATTGTGTCATATTGAATATGATGTATTTGTATAGTGATTATTGAATTTGTGATTGTATTTTTTTTTAATTATTTATTATTAATTTTTTGAATATTAATTTATGCATTATTGTGTGATGGATATTATAAATATGAATTGAATTGACATTATGATTGAATTGAATGATATGATGTGTCATTATGAAAGTTATATTATTATTGCAATATATATGTTTGATCTTTGATGATTTTATGTGTATTATGATATAATGTTTTACATAGATAGGAAATATATATATTTTGTTGAATATTATTATTGAATTTTGATTGATTTATATATATTATTATGTTTTTTTTTTTTTTTTTTTTTATTTTGTATTGTTGATTATGGTATATTTAATATGATTTTTTATTATTATGAATTATTGTATTTGATATGTGATATATGATAATTTATGATGATGTTTATTATATTATGTATTATGAATATATTTTGGGTTGATTTGATTTATGATAATGATTTGATTGAGTTGTAGTATATTTATATTTGGTTAATGATATATGATAGATTTGAATGTTTGAATGAAATGTATTATTAGAGTTTATATGGAATTAGTGCTTATGAGATTCTTATTGATATTGATTTTTTTGATGATAATTATTGATTTTATGTATTTGAATTGATGATTGAAAATTAATAATGACTTAATTCATTATTTAATAATTTTTTGTTAATTGATTTATATATGAAATTATTATTGTTATTTATTTATGAATAGAATTAGGATTTATTTGAAATATGATATGATGATATTTTGTGGATGTTTATGTTGTAAGATATTTATATATTTCTATTATATAATTTATTTTTTATATTCTGGATTTGTTATGTTATTATTGTATATATGATTTATGATGATATATTTGATTTATTTATGAGTTGTTTTAGTTAATTATATTGTATTAGTTTTTTGATATGAATATTTTTTTTTTATAATAGTTTTTTATTGGTATTATATGGTTTATGAGTTTTTTTATTTGACAATGATGTTTGATATGAATGATTAGAATGCACTTTATATTTATATATTTTTAATTTTATTATATGTGAATTTTGATGATATTAATATTATTGTTAATAATGATATATGATATGATGAATTAGGATGATTATTATGAAATTATATTATTTTAATAATATGTGCAATGTAATTAATATATGATGTATATTTGAATGACCCCTATGCCCATGTATGTCCCCCTCTTGAATATATTTTTTTTTATTGGATTATATGAATACTGATAATGTATAGTTATGTATGATTATTGTTATATGATATATATATAAAATGGATTGAAATTGAATTGATGATTTGTTTATATGTTTGATATTTGATTTATATATGATTTATTTTATTATATATATATTTATATCATGTAAGATATTATTCTTTATATATTGACTATTGATTATGTATATGATATGTGAAATTGTTATTTTTTAATTATATAGAAAATATATGAATGATTATTGAAATTTATTATATTGTGATTTATTGAATATTTTGATTTTTTTATTAATCTTTATGAGATTATGTTGATATTTTAGTATTATGAATGATATATGATATGATTAATTCTTGATGAAATGATTTTATATGTTGATAATGATAATTAATTTTTTTGAATATATATTTGATTATTTTATATTTATGAATATGATGGAATAAATGAACTGAATTAATTAGGTATTTGTTTTATATTTTGAATGATATGATTTTAATGTGGACTATATTATATGAATTATTAATGAATTGAATATATGAATTTATATGAATATTTGTGTTTATTGAATATTTGGTAATTATATGAATATATGGTTTTGGTTTATTATTGTAATTATGTGTTGAATTGTTATGAATATGAATTATTATTTTGATATGTTAAATGATGTATATGTTTATATGAATTGATATTTATTATTATATATTAATTTATTGATATATTGATATTTTATTTATTGATAATGAATGATATATGATTTGAATTGTGAATTTATATATTATGTATTTAGATTGAATTATATATTATATTTATTTATATATTTCATTAAATATTTATGTATATGTATTACTATATTGATATAAGGTTGTGAATTATATATATTTGTATGATTATGAATAATGATTTTATAATTTATATATATGATATATTATGACTGAATTGTGTGAAAATTATATTATTTAGGAATATTTATGCTATTTTATTTAAGTTGAATATTTGATTATTATTGCATGTATAAATGGAAATTGATTGAATTGTTGAGTTCTTTTTTTTTATTGATTATTATGATTGGACTATATTATGGAATTGATTATATGATATTCATTATGGATATTGATATATAATATTATATATATTTGAATTATTATTGATTATATGAATTTTGATGAATGATTAATGATTATTTGATGATTATGTGATATGATATTTGAGAATTGATTTTAATAATATATATATGTATATGATTTATATGATTTTGATTTGTATTAAAATTGACATTGATGATTGAATATAATTTTATTTATTAAAATTTAAAGGGTAATATTTTACTTTTTATATATATATTTAATATTTAATTTGAATTATGCAAATATTATATAGTAAATGTTGATTATATATTGAAGTGATTTATTTATTAATTTATATTTTTTGAATTATTTTGATATGATATTTATGAATTAATATTATGAATTGATTTTTTATAGTTATAATTTTTATATTGAATGTATGAATTGGTTAATATAAATTTGATATTAATTATTATATATGAATTATGCAAATATATTATAGTGCTATTATTTTTATTTGAATGAATATTTAGATATTAGTTGGTATTGAATTATAATATTGATTATCGATGATATTTATGCATATTGTTAGGACTATGATGAATTATATTATATTATATAATATGTGATTATTGTATGAAATGATTGAATATGAGGGATATGAAGGTTATGATTGTTATGATTTTATATATAGTTGATTTATATTGTATGTATATATGATATTATTTTCTGTATTTATATATATATTGAATATTTTTGTGAGATGAATATTTTATATTATTGTAATCATTAATAATATATGGATTATGATGTATATGATATGATTTGATGAATGTTTTTATGAATAACTAATTGGTAATTATGTGAATTATGAGTGATAATTTATCTGAATGAAATGATATATTAGATTGATTTAGTTGATGTGTTATGTATTTTCATATAGGTGATTATTTGACTTGAGATAATGATTAGGTATGAAATTAATTATTGAATAGTTTGATAAAGTATATTATTTTGTTGAATATTATGTATATGAATAATATTATAATTGTTCAATTGAATATGATATGTAGTAATTAATATATGTGAATGTTATTTATTATTTTTATAATTATGAATATAAATATATATATTTGTATGATAAATATATTATATTATATATTTATGATTGTATTTGGAATATTTATGATTTACGATGGATAATAATGAATTTATTCTGTTGATTGTGGCTTGATATTATGTGATATATATTATGAATTGTAAATGTTATCTTATGTGTATAGTGGTATTTTATGATATGATATATATATTATTGATATAATAATTTTATATCTTATATTTTTGAATATATGATTATTATTATATTGATAATTCTTGAATGATTATGTTAATAATATGATTTGATTGGAGATTCATATGACTATTATTTATGATTGTGAATTGTATTAATTATTATAAGGTTTAAATGATATTATTTATTATTATAATGTATTATATTGAATGATTGTGATATTGAATTGTCATTGATTTATGCTATTAATATGAAATTATAATAATGTGGAATGAATAAATGAATTATATTATATTTATTTGTTTGATGTTGTGATGAATTGTTTATTGTATGAATGATTTGATGATGATATTATGATTGCTTTGAATGAATAATTATATGTATATGTTTATATATGAATGATATTATGAATATATGATATTATTAATGGAATATGTATTAATATTATTAATGTATATTATTTTGATATGAATGTATATAGTTAATGATATTATTAAATATGTGATTTATATTTGTATGTTATATTATTTGTAGAAGTAAGTATGAATTGATTTATATGTTTGAATATATTATTTATAATTGTTGCCCTTGATATTTATATAAATATGAAATTTATTGTTATAATTGAATATTGTATATTATGATTTTATACTATAATTATATTTATAATGAAATTATTTGTTGTAAGTAAATTTATGGGGTGGGTTGGGGGGGGGGTGTGGGGGGGGGGGGGGGGCGGGGGGGGGGGGGGGGGGGGGTTGGGGTCGGGGGTTGGGGGATTTATTGTATATCTGATTGTAATGAATTGAGAAATGTATTGGTAAGTATTTTTGTTTATTGATTTTACAATTATTTATTAAATGATGATTATATATAATATATATGTTTGTAATTTGATGATTTTTTAAAATAATTATGTTAAATATATTGTTTTTGAATAAAATATCATGAAATGCTAATATGATTTATATGAATTAAGTTGTTAAATGATTTATGATTTATTATTTCTTTATATATGAATATATATTTATTATATTGATGAATATCGAATGATTGTTATGAGTTGAATGATGAAATTATATTATCTTATTTGTCAATTTTATATGAATGATATTATATGATTTTGTCTTGATGAATATATTTTGATTTTTATTATGAGGTTTATAAATAGTGATATTGATGATTAATGTTTTTTTGAATAATTATGATGAATTATATTTTATATATTGAATTTATGCATATTGTTTATTATAATATTATTATTGGATATATTATTATATGAATTATATGAAATATTATGATTGATTATTAATTGATTGATGAATATATTGCCTAATTTGATATTATATCTTTTTATGAATTTCTTTGTATGAATAATGATGTATATTTTTATGATTGAATTTTATCAAGATGTATTTATGAAGTTATTAATTATGTGATTTTGAATATATATTATTTATGTTTATATAAATATCATATATATTATTGATGTACTTGATTAAATGAATATATATGCATAGGTTGAAAAATTATTTGAATGAATGAAATTTTTAATGTATATGTATGGAATGTCTTGTATTATATTTTATATATATTAATTGTTATTGTATTATTTGATATTGATGATATATTATGTTATAATAATTATTTAATATAATGTTATGATATTTATTTTATGTTTATGTCATTTATATAGGTTATGTAAGTTGATTTTATTTTGATGATATGTTTTGATAATATAATATCGTATTGTATATGATTTATTATATATTATTCTAGTATTGATATATGTGTTTAATTTTATTGATATGATGCTGCGTGAATTTACATGTTATATGTAATGATGAATCTAATATAATGCTGTATGTAGTTGATGTGATATATTGTATTGAATTTTGATTTGTGATTTGTGTATGTTATAAATATGATATATGATGTAGGATATGATTGGATTTAATGATATATTCTTTATATATATAATATTATTTATTTTGATATAATATGGATGAAAATGAATTATGTTTTGATGATGTTTAAATATAATTATTATATATGTTTAATTTTATTATTGATATATTATGCTAATTGATTAATAGTATGTTTATGTATATGTATTAATATATGAATTTTAGATGATAATATATATATTTATGTATGTTGTAATGTATTGATATTATATTTATATATTGAATATATTAATTGTTATATGTGTGAATTTTTTTTTTAAATGATATTTTATTATGATGATATATCATGATATGAATATATCAATGATTATATGATAGGGATTGATATGATATGTTTATATTATATATTTTATTGTTTATTATTTGAATATTTTTGATAGTAATATTTGATTAATATATATTGAAATTGTTAGATATTTTGAGAATTTAATGAATTTTTGAATTTTAGGATAAATCATATTATATATGATTTATTTTTGATATTATAGTTATCATATTGATTATTTGTATTATTATTAAATAATTAAATAAATTATAATAATGACTTTGAAATATTAGTGATTATATGAATTAATTGATATATAAAAAAAATTTATATGATTTTATTTGCTGAATGATTTTTGTAATTTGTCTATATAATGGATATTGAAATATATATTGATTTTGAATGATTATATGATTATTTAATGATTTGATAGTTTATTCATTGTATTGATAATATTAAATGGATGAATATATGTTATATATTTGATTTTTTGATGTTATTTGATAATTTTGTTATAACATATGCAATATGTATCTATATATTATAGGATTTATGATGAATTAATCTATCTTGTTATGATATGATCCTGATAATTGATAGTGAATGAATGAATAGGTTATTGTTTATATAATTGCTGAATATATGCTATTGGAAAAAATTATATTGAATATTATATGAAAATTGACTTATATTATATATGTAGATTATATATGATGGATATATTTATTATTGTAGTATATATATATGATTATTAATATGGGTTGAATGTGTTAATTTTGAATGATTGATGAATAGTTGATGATTTAATGATATGATATTGATTATTATTTTATATGATGTATATAAGTTTATCTGTATGAATTGTATATGCCCCCATCCTCTCAGAATTTGAAAATGATTTTATTGTTTATATAAGTTATAATGATATAGAATGGGATTATGATATATTTATATATTTGATTTTTAGGTTGAATTATAATATATTGATATTTTTGTAATATATATAATATAATGATAGTGTTTGAATTATGGAATTATATATGATGAATGAACATATTGCAATTGAATTATGATATGATGTATATATGATTTTGATGAATGAATGAAATTATATTGTATGTGAATATTTATCATATTATGTAATTTATTTATGATATTTTGAATGATGATTTGAATTATTATATTATTTAGATGAGAATTATATGAGTATAATAATATTATATTTGGAATTGAATGATATTATTGATTTTGGATATATAGTTGAATGATAATTTATATTGTAATGATATTTCTTGTAATTGATGAATTTATGAATTTGATGCATATTTTTTTATTGATTTTGAATTTATTTTTTATTTATGAATGATGCTATTGTATTGTATTATGTATAATAATGTTATATTATTTGAGAAAATGATGTAATTTTTAATATGTATTTTATAATATATTGAATATGTATTCTTTTATATAATGAGTTTATTTTATTTGACTGAATGAATAAAGATGATTATAGTGGATATGAATTTTTTATATTGAAGGTATGATGATGAACTATTTTTGTATGATTATATGTTATATATGTAATTTGAATATATTATTATGAATATTTGAATGAATGATATTGTATAACTGATTATTTATTGTTTAATATGGATGATTGTTTGGTTGATGATAGTTTATATATGAATTATGATATTATATATTGAGTATGAAATAATAATTTATTGTATGTGTTATGTAAATTGTGATGAAATTGATATAATGAATTTTTGAATGATATTATGATTTGAGATGATATTATATTTATGAAGGATAATTTATTATTATGATGATTATTCTAATAATTGAATTATTTATAGGAAATGTATATTATATTATATATATTATATTTAATGTTGATAATTTGAATGAATGATATTGAATATTTTTATTATTTTATTTTTAGTTATATTATGTAGTGTATGAATATGAATTTGTAATTTGTATAATCTTATTATGATGATTGATTGAATTAATTTATGTATTTTTTTTATGATATGTGAAATGATTTGTTATTGAGTTTAATATTGAAATTATTTATAATTTTATATGTATGGCAATTTATTTATATATTTGATAAATTTTATTATTTGATGTCATGATTGATATATATGTAATATTATAATGATGATATATGTATAATGTATAATATTGATTATGAAATTATGATTTTTAGTATTTTATATTAAAATATTAATATTTTTATTATTTATTTATTTTCATTTGTATATTGTGAATTGTTGTGATTTTTGTTGAATTATATTGGAATTATTAATGAATAAGATTTTATAATGTTATATTGATTTTTTATTATTATCTAATATTTATGCTTACTGTTCCAGATATTTTGTGAAGATGCAATAATATGATATATTTGTAACTTTTATAATGATATATTTTTGATTTATTAATTGATTTGGATTTAAATGAATTATTTTAATTATATGATCTATGTAATATATTCTTTATTGATGTGTGATATAAATCTGAGATTGAGCAGTGTGACAAATATAATTTGGTCAATGTGTGGTTTGTATGAGATGTGGAAAATGGAAATATGAATGTATATTTAATTGAATATACCTATTTATATATTTGGCCATACATAATGTGAGCACGAGAGGATTATTGTGAAATATATATATGAAAGCAGTGATATACTGTTCAAATGTTATGATATGCATTGGCATATACACAAAAGAGGATAACATGTATGATTTAAAAATATAATGATGAATGATTATTGAATTTGTTTCTGAGGGATTCATTTGCCGGTGATTTTAGTTGTTATGGATTATTGTATTATGAAGTGTTTCATATAATTATATTATGATGTGTATTTTATCTTATTAATTATTTTTGATTTGTGATATATATTATATCTATATTGTATATATTGATTATATGAATAATTAGATATGATGTGAACTAGATTGATATCTTATTTAGATTTTTATATATAAATATTTTATGGCATTGGAATATATTTATTTTTAATTATGTGGGATATGATTTGAATATATTGATTAAATTGTGTGATGGAATTATTGTATTTAATTTGAATTATATGAATAATATATTTTATTAATTCTATATTGGACATATTGATGTTATTGTATTTTATGTAATGTATATATTGAGGTTTTTGTGTTATATGAATAATTATATTGGAATTTGATATTAATTTAATATTGATTTTGATGTTTATGTTGAATTGATTATGAAAATATATATGATGTATATGTCTATTATGAAAATCTATTTTAATGATATTGGTTATTTGAATTTAATATTTTGAATATTGCTTTATATAGTTGATATATATGATATATTTATTATCATATAAAGATATTATTGTTGATATATGAATATAATGTGATAGAGTTAGGATGATGTGATGATATATATGAATAGTTCATTAAATCTTTATATTGCATATATATTAACTATATTTTTATATGGTTGTTTGTGATATTGATTGATTCTCATGAGTTATATTGATATTGGAAATGTTATATTTTTGAAATTATTTGTAATAAATATATTGATATTATTGCAGCTGTTTATTTATTTGTCGTTTACTATATGTTTGATGCTTGTTTGAATGAGGATGAATTATATTTGTTTATAAATGTAATATGATATATTATTGTATATTATATATAGATATGATGTATGATAATTACTATTAGATATATTAGATATGTTATGAATTTATGAATTTTTTAACATATGATATTATGATGATTATTGAATAGATTATGTATCTGAAGTATTGAATTGTGTGATATGTATGAAGTATTTAATAATATGATATTTTATATTTGATTATATTATATGTAATTTATATATGAATAATTGAATGTTATGTGAATATTTTTAATTTATATATTGTATGATATATTATATTTATATTGATGACATATTTGTATTATATTTATTATATTTTAATATTGGTATGAATATGTTTTAAAGAATATTGAATGAATTTTATTATAGTATTTATTTATCGGTATATGATATTTATTGATGATTGTATTGTAGTTTATATTATTTATATTATATTTTGATGAATATTGACTATTGTTTTTAGATATTATTGTATATTTTGAATTTATAATTTGATTATATTAATTGGTATTGGTTTTGAATTAATGTGATATATATATATTATGAATTTGTATTATTGATATTTTTTTTTTGTGAGGGCTATTTATTTTTAAAAGATATATTATTAATATTTTGTATATTATTGATTAGATATAGATATTTATATGTTTTTGATATTGAATTGTAGTTTGATATTTTAGTTTTTATGATTATTTGGTTGAATGAATCTGATATTGATATATTATAAATATGATATGTATGATATATATGAAATGATATATTGGTAAAGATATTGTATGAATTATTGAATGATATAATATTATGAATATTTATTAATTGGTGTTGAATATTTTGTAATTTATTAGATATTATTGAATATATATATTATGTAGTTGTTATATATTGTATAATGATATATTTATTGATATTATATTGTAATTGAGTGTATCTTTAATACCCCGCTGATTATAATTGATGTGAATAGGAATACTATTATTATTATTGTTATAGTTTTTAATATGTTGATTATTGATATCTATTATAATAGTTTTATATGATGATTGTTATTATTGTAATTTTTGATTATGTGTTGAATGATTTTTTGTATTTTAGTCTATATTATGTTATATTTTATATTGATATGTGAAGTATATGATATTTATGAATTATGATTGATATAATGAATATTGATAATTGAAATGTATATATTTATTTTTGTATATTATGTATATGATAGGAATGAATATTATATTATCTTGAAATATATTTATGAATTATTATTGAATGTTTATTGAAATTATGTTGTTTTATATTATTATATTGCATTGATAATTTATTATATTGATAAATATATGTCATATGTTATGTTATATATATATTATGATGATATGTATTTTATTGTTTGAGTATATAATGAATATATTTGTGACATAAATATACTATATTTTTGATATGATATCATGATTATATGAATATTGATGATTATTTTGATATTGATATTGATCATTGATATTTATTTTTATGATTATATGGATTTTGATTATTGATTATATTTGATTATATTATGACATGTTATTGTAGGTATAGTGGATATTTGATTGTGATGTGATAGGTATAATAGTTAGTGTATTGATTTATATTAATGTATATATGATTTCATTACAGTATGTTAATCCTTGATGTTTTATTTAATAAGAATGTACCCTATTGTTGCATTTATCAGGAGTGATTCTAATTCGTGTCATTTTCTTCTGGTACTGCTGAAGCCAAATGTGACCATGATATGCGGTGGCGTCGCTACCTATACTCACTGTATTTCGCAGACAGTTTATCTGTACATTGTATGTGGTAGCTTAAAAACAGAATCCACAACTCCGCTACTACAATCTCTTTTACATACTTACGATGTAAGCACTGTGTGATTTTTAGTATGGTCTGTTCAATCATAACAGTAGTGAAACGCCTTAGTTCATTATTACTCATGGGATGATGAAAGATAGTCTATAATCTACTACTGGTACTCATGCTACTAAACCTCCAGATGTTCATAAAACTGCTCTACATGAGACAATAGTACTAAGGTAGATACTCATATTCACGGCAACATTGCACAATACTGTGTGCTATAAGGGTGTCGACGTACATCCCTGCTAGGTCCCAGATCTGCGACCTGACATAGAGGGTACAAGGGTAATGACCGACGCTCGCCGCGCAACTCACTTTGACACCGCAAGGTCCTGCAAATAAACACAATGACCCTTCTTACAGGATTCAAGGATCAATACACAACCCCGCAAATGCTGTCCCAACTCTTCACCCCCTCAAGATGGTCACATCCAAATGAGTTGTGTATCTCTCCTCAAGCCATCCCTCAATATACCTACCGCCCATCCGAACAGGCACACAAGTGAGCTGTGACTTAGACATGCAACCAGGTGTTAATACAAGGCTACTCTTAGCAAACCCCCCGTATTTGCCTTGCACAGGAACACAGCTGGAGTTTTAGATTAAACCCCTACCCAATTGTACATCCATCTTATCCACTTGCAACCACCTGAGGTTTATGAGATATGACTAACAGATTTCTTAGACTAAAATATCCGCCAGGGCCTCAGGTCCCTGTTTATTATAGGAAAACTATGCATTAATCACAAAATCAGTTGTAGTAACAGGTGCCCGAATTCGTAAGTTATTCTCTCCCAAGCATGCACAAAAGTTCATTCAGGCCCAAAGCATTACTTATTAAATGTTTTTAAATATATATATTAAAAATACAGTGCTGAATAAAGAAAAGGTATTACCAAAATATAACATACATATACAATATTAAGGCGAGAACAGCTTCTTAAAAAAAAGGTGGTAAACAGAAAATCCTATACAGTACATTACCACATGCTATGGATTTTCCCAGAGAGGCCACGGGTTTCAGAAGATGAGGTTCTGCCCTGTCTTCCAAGCATGCCCCTGGACAGATTGCAACATTTACCAACCTGGCCCAGACTTAAGTACAATTTTTTCTTTGGGCACCCCCCCTACAAAATACCTTGAAGCTGTTCTGTCCCCACAAACCTTTGTCTGTAGACTAGATTAATTCAATTGAGACCTTGAGTGGGACATCCGGACATGCGACACCCCTCCCCAAGTAAATCCACTTGAATTCAGAGCAGTTCAAAGACAGAATTCTGACCTGTTTCAGAATCAGCTATTGTATTTTGTTAAAAGTGTAGCTCATTAACACTAATAAGCACCCAGGGTTACAAATACCCAATATCTCATGACATTATCATGACAAGGGAAAAAAACGAATTCCTCCCTGACTCCAGTAAATGTCAGTGTGATATATCTCTTAATCAATAACCTGCCTATGTGGTTTTTTCACCTGTGCTTTGTGCTATCACCTTTTCTGAACCTTTATTTCTAAGGATATATCCAATTCCTTCAGGGATATCATCACTGAACTAGTCATACTATAATGAAGCAAATGTCAAATTTTACCGCCTTCATTATAAATAACTATATATTTTTTTAACAGGGGAAATATGTGACATTTTATTTCCTCTTTGTGTTTTAATTAATCTTCTAGGTGAAAGTCCCCCCTATAGTACCTTCCTATTACCCCTTGATATAGGGTACTATAGAGAGGAGTGGCTTAATGAGTAAAGACACTGGCTTGTAAAACAATGACACTGAGGTTGAAGCAGAAAATCTGGCAGAATTCCTAGCGTCAGCTCTGTAAAACTTTGACTTATACCACAATCAGTCCTATGCGTCAGGCACCCAAAAAAACATAGAATGTAAACTCCTCGAACTGTTAAAAACTTGTATGTTGATGTGTACCTTGCGACTACATTGTATGTGATTGTGTACCTTGCGCTACAGTGTGAATTGTGAAGGGCTTTTGCGTTCCATGGGGGAGAAAAAGCAATGTGAAATAAAGATATTATATGTGGGCACATTACAGTTGATTTTACTGTGTAGGGAGAGTTACATAAAAGCAACATCAGTGTATGGTCTTGTTCAGTCCACGCTTTACGTAAGTAATGAAGCCATCAGTTGTGAAACTGTTACATTGATTATCTATCCTTTTTTTCCACAAATTTATCTTTTTTTTTTTAATTTCTGCAATGTTCCTTTTCATAATATGTATTCACACTGTTCACCATATTTAAAGCTAGTCCAATTTATATACTGCCACTTTCTAAATGCAATTATGGTGTGACCTAACTATCAAGACTTAAAAGTATATGAGTCATCTAAACACAAATGGAAAAAAAAAACAATGTTGTTGTTTTTTGTCTGTGCCAGATGTAAGAAATGTGTGTATATTACATATTTAACATTTCATGAAATCATCAGTGAGAAAGAGTTTATGCAAACATCAGTTCGGTAAATTTTTTTATGATCAACATACGGGTAAAAAGACATTCCCATTTAATCATATTGAAACTTCCTCCTCTAATAACCAGTTAAACACTTAGGGGCCAGTGATATAGGGGCGAAGCCGTGATAATGCGTTTTGTTTTTGAAATTCCTCAATTGACATCCATAGGGCAATTTGGGGCAAAAAGTGGCATGATGACATTTAGTCACATATAGCAATCAGAGCCCTTTAAGATGCTAGAATGCATCACTATTTTGATGTACAATTTTACGGCTTAGGAGGACAACCTGTGTATTGTCTCTTGCTTGCCAAAAATGGTAGTCCAAGGATACTCATCTTCGCTAAAACACCCTTTGTTATTAAAAAAAAAAATAAGTATGAGGGGGTTCAGGAGCTGAACAACATTAAATTTCAGCTCTAGGAGCCTCTCTGTTTCCCCAAAGTACTTATTCTCAGGTAGGTGCTGTCGACACTTCCGGTTCTTAAATTGGGTGGCAATAAGGCTTCCTTTTAGCGACGCTGCCGCAAGCAGAGATTTAAAACTCAATTGTGTTGCCTACAGGAGATGGTGTATCGGGTAACCTGGTAAGTAAGTATCATCGGGAAGCAGAGGGTCCGAAATGAATGCAGTTTAGACTGGAGACCACCTGTTTCCCATCTACACTTTAAAAAAAGATACATGAATGAAATACCGGGTTCGGAAATCACACATGTTAATTATTGAGATTGAATATTGGGTAAAATTGTGCAAGGCAGACTAGAGTTGAGTCACATTGTTACTCAGAAAAACCTTGCACTTGTTCCATTTCAAAACTGTTAATGTTTTCTAGGGGGGTCAACTGAATATATACTTGAAACAAAAAACAAAAAAAAACATTGAAGTACAGATTGTAGCAGTATGTGTTAGCTGCTCTTAATGCGGACTAAATCACAAAATAATAAACACATTCATGCACACATATTATCAACTGGGATACTCCCTTTGTGAGCTTGTGGTGGTGTAGTACCCTATCCTTGGGGTGGGTCACGGGGTCTTTTAAATCTATGTGGTCTTATCTTAATGTAGTGTATATGACCTTCATTTTGTAAACAATTTTTTCTGTGGCATTTCATGTTTTAATTTATAAAGATTTATTGTAACTAATTACGGTTTTTCTCTGGTTTTCTCCATGCGCTCTATTTTTGCGTTATATGTACTGAGTCTGGCCCCGTGATCAAGGGAGATTAGGAGCTGCAGGGGTCACGTTGAAAGTCGACGGGGAGGGCATTTGGAGGGACAGCGCACACAAGGAAGTGGGGCCCCCGGTTTCTTCCGCAGGTGGTGTCCCCCGTGAGTCGCAAGCCTTGTACAGTGGTGCATCCGGGGAGCCTCAAGTGGTCTCCCAGAGGTCCACGCAGACCTAAGAGAAACAACCTCTGTATGTTATAAAAAATTAAACTGTCTTATACATTTAAATAAATAAATAAACCACCCCCTCAAAAACACAAAAAAAAAAAACAAAAAACAAGATGAAGTTACCGAATGGGCAAAATAAGATATTATAAAGATATGGGGGGGGGTGGGGGTGGGTGGGGGGGGGGGGGGTTGGGGGGAGGGGGGGGGTGGAGGTGGGGGGGGGGGAGGGGGGGGGAGGGGGGGGGTGGGGGTGGGCGAGGAAGCGGGCGGGGGGGGGGGGGGGGGGGTGGGGCGGGGGGGTGGGGGGGGTGGGGGGGGGGTGGGGGGGGGGGGGTGGGGGGGGGTGGGGGGGGGGGGGGGGTGGGTGAGGGTGGGGGGGGGGGTGGGGGGGGGGGGGGGGGTGGGGGGGGGGGGGTGGCGTGGGGGGGGGGGGGGGGGTGGTTGGGGGGGGTGGGGGGGGGGCGGGGGGGGGGGGGGGTGGGGGGGGTGGGGGGGGGGGGGGGAGGGGGGGGGGGGGGGGGGGGGGGGGGGGTGGGGGGGGGGTGGGGGGGGGAGGGGGGGGGGTAGTTGTGTGGTTGGGGGTGGGGGGGGGTGGGGGGGGGGGGGTGGGGGGGGTGGGGTGGGGGGGGGTAGAGCCTGGGGGGGGGGGGTGGCGGGGCGTGGTGGGGGGTGGGGGGGGGGGATAGGGGGGGGGGGGGGGGGGGTGAGGGGGGCGGGGGGCGGCGGGTGGGGGGGGGGGTAGGGCGGATTGGGGGGGTGGGTGGGGGATAGAGTGGGGGGGGGGTGGGGGGGAGTGGTGGGGTGGGGGGGTGGGGGGGTGGGGGGGGGGGGGGGGGGCAATGTGTGGGGGGGGGGGGGGGGATGTGTGGGGGGTCGTGGCTGGGGGGGGGCAAGGGTGGGGTTGGAGGGGGGGCCGGGGTGGGGGTGGGGGGGGCGGGGGGGTGGGGAGGGGTTAGGGGGGAGGGCGGGTTGGGTGGGGGGGGGGGGTTGGGGTGGGGGGAGTGATAGGGTGGGGGGGGGGGGGGGGGGGGAGGGGGGAGGTTGGGGGTGGGGGGGGGGTGGGGCGGATAGTGGGGTGGCGGGGAGGGCGGGTGGGGGGGTGAGGGAGGGGGGCGGGTGTTCGGTGTAGGGCGGGGGGAGTGGTGGATGGGGTTTTGGGGGGGGGGTGGGGGGGGGGGGGGGGGGGGGCGGGTGGGTAGGGGGGGAGGGCGGGGGGGGCGGGGGGGTTTGGGGGGGGGGGGGGGGGGGGTGGTGGTGGAGGGGCTGAGGAGGGGGTGGCGGGTGGGGTGGGGGGGGGGGGGGGGGGGGGTGGGGGAGGGGGGGGGGGGTGGGGCGGGTGGTTGGTGGGGAGAGAGTGGGGGTGGAGTGCGGGGCGCGTTGGGGGGGGTGGGTTGTGGGGGGAGCTGGCGAGCGCGGGAGGGGGGGGGGGACGTGGGGGGGTGCGTGGTGTAGTAGGGAGGGGGTTGGAGCGTGGGGTGGGAGGGGGGGTGCGGTGGGAGTGGGGGGGGGTGAGATGGGGGGGCGGCGGGGTGGCGGTGGGGTGAGGGGGGGGGTGTGGGGGGGCGGGGTGGGTGGTTGGGGGGGGGGGTGGGGGGGGGGGGGGGGGCCGCGGGCGGGGGGGAGGGGTGGGGTGGGGGGGGGGGGCTTGCAGAGGGGGGGGGTGCGGGGGGGGGGGTAAGGAGGAACGGGGGGGGGAGGGGTGGGGGGGGGGGGTGGGCGGGGGTCGGGCGGGCTGGGGGGGGGGGTTAGGGGAAGGGTGGTGAGGGGGGGGGGGGGGGAGGCGGGCTGGGGGTGGGGGGTCAGCGGGCACGGGGGGGGGGGGGGGGGATATTATAGGCTGTGGGGGGCGGGGGGGGGGGTGCGGGGGGGGGGGGGGGGTGGGGGGGGGGCGGGCGGGGGTGGGGGGGGGGGGGGAGGCGTGGGTGGGTAGTGGTTGGGGGGGTGGGGGGGGGGGGGGGGGGGGCGAGGGGACGGGGGGGGGGTTGGGGTGAGCGGGAGCGGGGGTGGGGGGGTGGGGGGGGGTGGGGGGGGAGGGGGATTGGGGGGCGGGGTGGGAGGGGGGGGGTGAGGGGGGTGGGGGAGGGGTTGGTGGGGGGTGGTGGGTGGGGGGGGGGAGTGTGGGGGGGGGTGGGGGGGAGGATGGGGAGCGGGGGGGGTGGGGGCGGGCGGGGGGGGGGGCGGGGGTTGGGGGTGGGGGGGGGGGGGGGGAGAGGGGGATGGGGGGGGGGAGGGTGGTGGTTGGGTGGGGGTGGGGGGGGGGGGGGGGGGGGCGGGGGCAGCTGTTGGGGGGGGTGGGTGGGGGGGGGGGGGTGGGGGGGGGGGGGGGGGGGCGGGGGGTGGCTTGGCTGGGTGGGGGGGGGCTGGGGGTGGGGGGGGGGGCTGTGGGGCGGGGGCTGGGGGGGGTGGGGGGGACGGGGGGGGGGGGGGTGGGTTGGTGGGGGGGGGTGTTGGTGGGGTGGGGGGTTTGGTGGGGGTGGTGTTGGGGGGGTGTGGGTGTGTGTGGGGGGGGGGGGGTGGGGTGTGGGGGGGGTGGGGGGTGGGATAATAGTTATCTTGTCCATTATTAAACACATTAACTAGCCTAATCTAATCAACTTTACAGCTCTACCGAACCTCAAGTCAATATGAATCCCTTCCCCAGCAAGGGCCTCGGTCTCCGTTGGCCAAAAACTTAATACATAGTCAAATACAGTGATTATCACCGTAACCCTTAATCATCTATCGGTTTTTGAATAACCACAAAGGTAATAGTGGGTACGCCACCCTGCCCTCAGTCATTTGTTACACACCCTCACTACTACTCCCCACACACACGCGCCGAACAAACAAAATTACCCGTTCACCTAGTGCCCGACCCCTATACCCCGACACCTCCCCTAGTGTCCTGCCCCCAGGCCTCACCCTAGTCCGCCCCCAACCCCACCCTGTCAGTCCTGGCCCCTCAACCCCACTAGTCCTGCCCCCCAACCCCACCCTCAGTCTGACACCAGCCCTCGCCCCACTTTCAAAAATAATATAAAAAATTAATTGAATAAATTACACTTAGTTAAGAAGAAACAACATATTGTTTTGGACTTCAGCTTAGTTATTGTATTAAATTATACTACAATTTTAGTCTTGGTATGTTGGTGTAAATGTCGAATTACAAAATAAAAAGCAGATGTGAATGACTAGTGTCCTGCACTCAGATTATCCAGTGTTGGACGTTCCGATTAACAATTATCTTAAGCAGCAATCCCGCCTGGGATCTTACTGATCCGCGGATGCCTCTCAAGGCCAGGTGGTACCCTCATTCCCGCAATGATAATTGTAGGGGAGGTTTTTTCTCATACCTGTTTTTCTGGGTTGGTTAGGGGGGATTCCGATGTCTCCCGTGAGAAGCTCTAGAGTCAGATTCTGGAAGAAGAAGTATAGGTGATTTCGGTGTGTATGTGTATAGGGCAAGGAAGAGATACTGTATTAGGGTACATAAGATAGAGAGAAGAGTGCGAGAGGGAAAGAGTGGTGAGAGGACAGGGGCGAGAGAAAGACTGTGCGAGACGGATGAGATATACTTTTGGTGTCCACACAAACATATCTACACACGAGCACACACACACGCGCACACACACACTCACACACCAACCCCCAGACGCACACAACACACTGCAACACACACACACGCACAACACACACGTGCGCACTACACGCGCAACACACGAGAGACACACGCTCAACACGCTGTCACACACTCTCATTTCGCACATGCTCATCACTCGCACTCGCACACACTCATCTCAACACTCTCACTCTCACTGCACACACAAACCTCTCACTCACACAACACCACTCTTCACTCACACACACACTCTCACTCGTCACACACACTCTCACTCACACAACTACACTCATCACTCACCACACATACACTCTGCCAATCACACACTTTGAAAGCAATAATAGAGATAGCCCCGCACCGAAAAGCCGCACACCCCGTCTCCTCCGCGCCTATCCTGCGCAGTAACACAGGGACTGTGTATCCATTTGGGATTGGCCGTGGAGCTACTGGGGGCAGGGGGACGCACCGGGTGGAGGCAAGGGAAATGCATTGCCCCCCTTCCTCCAGCGGGAGCAGCCCGCAGCACCATCAGTCTCAGCGGTCGTCGCACCATTGCTTCATCAGCGGTAGCACCCATGCGCTATCTCGTGCCGGTCCCGCACCTCCTGCTACACCCTCCCGCTACCAGGCGGGAGTGGAAACCACAGGGATTCCGAAGTGGGGGACGTGAAAACCCATTTTGGATGGATGGATTTAGGTATTCATCCATAGGTATATAGGGCCAAGTAATATTCCATATCGATTGTGGATATAAGATAATTTAGGCATATATGCCAAAAAACAGGCTTACCCACTCCTTATATGTCATGAATGAATATAGGTACCACTCAGAATTAGTAATCATTTAAAGCAAAACAACAACCATATTGTAGCTAATCCCATTAAAAAATACATATAATTGCAGACGTGCTATAATTATCATACTAATATATCGCGGTGGTGTATCGATATGTACAACCGCCTCATACATTATAACTAGTCGAGTATACGAATTGATTTGAAATAGGAACGAAAAATTCTTTCCTCATAGTGTGTCAAAGGTAGTTATACTATATACACAGTTATAAACACACAGCACATAAACATATATACATGATTAGCGATCGTTAATTCATATATTTTTGACTTGCGAGGATCAATAGAAGAAGAACAAAGACGCAATTTGCTGAGTCAAGATGACAGCTCGATGAGAGGGGAGGAGGTGTATGTACGTCAGGGGGCTTGCCTGACAGTTGAGCATATAAATTTTTGCCCTCTTTTTTTTCCCCCTTTTCCGAGATGGCCGATACTCCCGCAAGTGGCCAGACCAATTACGGCCAATGAGTAGGGCCCGATGCGCTGGATTCTGGACAAGGTCCGGGGAGTGTGATTAGCATCCGAGCAGCCGAAGGGTACAGAACAGATGATAATGAAATCGAGAAAAGGAAACAGAGTTAGCTTTGAATCAACTGAACAACAGTGGGAATACGACTCCAACGCACAGAAGCTGAACACTTGGGTCCACAGAAGCAGTGCCATAGATAAAGCTTGGCGGTAGGTTTTAGCGTTTAGATGTTTCTAAAGAAAGTGAGGTTGCTCCAGGACGCCGCTTGCCTGTCAATTACCGTGTTGATGTTACATGTAGACTACTTTCCACCAAGGTCAAGGAATGGGAAGGCCAAGTTGCAGATTGGTAGTAGCACAGAAGTAAGAATCCAGTCCTACTTGCAGTGCCATGGGGGACCCCAAAGCGGATTCATTGCCATAAGGGCAGCCACTTTGAAGAGACAGTTTTTCGCGCGACATGCACTCGGCCGGACGAATGGGACAGAAAAGTAGTCTGCGGATCGTAGATGAAAAAGACTTTCACAGATGTCCAGGCAACACTACCATCAGGACTAAGTAAGGAGTTAAAGACAGAATAGCGCCAAGCCTACGAGGTATTGGACCAACTAGAATTAAGGTAGAGAGATGGCGTTCATGGGGTGCACTTCTCGGTACATAAAGAATCTCTTCCGCCCAAGTTGAAGGTAATGAAGATAAATGGTTCTTTTATTTTGTTTTGTTAGGTCTCCAAATCTTGATATGGTAAACTGATGGAGAATGGGACACACGCCAATCACGTGCTTAAAGCAGAGTTGCTGTCTTCAAGGAGCTGACCGAGTATCAAAGCTCTACAGGTAAGGGGACTCTGAGCAGAAGAGGTCCAGAGGGATCTCAGGATCTCGGGGAACCTTTGCTAAAAGGGGACAAACAAAGGCATGAGATTATATACCCTTAGATACTGCAGGCACAATGATAAAGACAGGTAGGTATCACGGATCCATTTATATTTTTATTTATTTATAAAATATTTTACCTGAGAAAGTTATTAACATTTGAGAGTTACCTCTCGTTCTTCAAGTATGTTCTGGGATAGAGTAAAACAAATATACTGCGTTACAAATACAAGTTAAATAAATGAACAAGGTATACATTTATTACAAGGGGTACATTTTGCATGCACAGTTAAATTTTGAACAATTATATTATGAGCGTATGAAACAGTTTACAGACATATTAAAGTGTGAGGACAGCCTTAGAGGGAAACGAACTTAAGCTGGTGGTGTGTGGCCAGAAGGAATATTCGTAGTACTTGCCCTCGAGGTGAGACTGCAACTAGAAGGCAAGGAAAAGCATGAGGTGGATCGTCCAGACAGGTCTGGACAAAGAGGCTGATGTGAACAGGAATAGTGCACGGGTCGATTCACAGGACAATGTTTCACTGGGGGTAGGGATATCATGTGGACTATAACGGATTCGGTGGTGACGACAATCTACTCGAGGTTCGTCGCCAGCCCACCATAAGTCCCACGGTTGGCTCTCGCCCGGGCTCCCCCGCTCCATCGGGGTCTCTCACCTACGTTCGCGCCCAAACGAGCCGTTCATCCGCGGCGTCCACGCGCTACGCTTCGCACACGGTCAGACGGGGCTCGCGCGAACGGTACCTTACAGAGGGCCGCGCACTACGAATCATTCTTACCAGGCTTACGCACTGTATGGCTCCGCCTCCCCACCCTCTAGTGGCTGCAAGCATTATTAGACTTTGCAAAACACCCATTTGTCTCCTTTATCTGGTACATGGGATACCTATCCTGCAATGTCCAACAGACAGGCCTCCGCCAAACCCTTGCATGCATTGGTCCTCCTTCTCTTATTAATCCCTGTCTGCCTCTTCCTTCCTTGCTCTGTGACAAGCTCTCGGGGACTTGACTGTGTGCAGGGGCTATGCCAGCCTCTGTATCTGTTACAGCTCTTTTGTTCCTGTGTCCCTGCACCAGTGGTTGGATACCTTTGGATGAATCTCGGCTTTGTTTGACTATGTTTGGAATCGCTACCCCTGGACTCTCTTTTGGACCTCACTATACATGCTTTCTCATGCCCCTGACCCCGGCTCTTGGCTATGGATCTTCAGTCCTCTTGGCACCCCGAATACTTCAGCATAGTATCACGTTAACTATTTCTCTCAGGACCTGGCAACGTTAATTAAAAACACTTGGGCACGCGCAATATTGTGGGTGCGTGTTATAGCATTACCCACGACAGAACACACTCTGACGCGTTTCAGGCTATGCAGGCTATGCAGCCCTTTACCAAACTCTTTGCAGCCCTTTATCAAACTCTTTGATAAAGGGCTGCATAGCCTGAAACGCGTCAGAGTGTGTTCTGTCTCCCCCCCGTTCATACCATGTACTAATAAATCTATATTTTTAACCCTTCATTGCTGGTGCTGGCCCCATCCTTCAGCTGTGCTCCGCTGCAATCTATGGATTTCAAGCTCTTGTTTACTCAATCTGCGTGATGCACGCACCTATGGAGAAAGGATCAAAGAAGTGAGTATTGTATCTCCCCATCAATGGATCCAAGGGGAGTTGTTGACCGGTAACAGTGCTGCAGGTAAGAGTTTTAAGTCTTGTGAGGTGCCAAAAGGCATTGGATACTCCTTCACTAAAAGACATTATATCTCATGACATACTCCTGCTTTTGCACTGGGTCCAATACTCCTAACTGTTGCAATATACCTCTCCGCATCTTGGTTATAAGTATATACCATTTATCTTTGTACCTCATCTGCTGAAGCGCCGCTTCTGGGAATTTCTCCCATTCCTCTACTGTAATTCCCAAACAATTTACCTCTTTCGAAAGATTGTCTACCAAGCAGGGTCATCAGAATAGGCTCATCTCAGCTTCATACATCATCTTAAATTCCCAAATAATGTAAAACAAAAAAATAATATGGTATTTTGGGGAAAGGATATTGGCGCACAAATCTCAGATCAAGGTATAATCCCTTAGGAAGCTCTTTGCAGAGTGAAACGTGTTGGATTAGAATTTGTGCCAAATTTCTCGGTCCCACTGCGTCTCTCCGATGTGCATGGTTGCCTTCTGCTTCCCACACTGAAACACAATGAGCATCCAGGTCCCAAGTCACGTCACAAAGTGACATCATGCCAATCGGAGACCGGATCGGAGCAAAGCGCCAGCCAGGCAGTGCTTCGCACAGAGACGCAGGGAGAATCGGCTAAACCAGAACACAGCTGCAAACTCTGACATACAGCCAGAACAGTTGCAGAGATTTACCGGCTACCGCATCTGGGACAAGGAGAGACCAAAAGACGAGACCCTTCCCAGGTTTTTATACCTTGATGCTGTTTTACAACTTCTGTTTGTGAAGAAAGTTCTCAGGTTTTGCAGATCAAAAGCCCATTGTGTTGTGTGCAGCTTAATTGAACTTCTTCTTTTATTGGAAATGTCCTGTTATCCCACCAGATAATTCATGGTACAACAGAATATACAAATGGAAGCCATGGAGAAACTTACAGCCCTAAACAAAGAAAAAAACATGGAAATACTGTATAAAATGGAACCCTTTCTTAAGTACACACAGAGAAATCATATCCGTTTTGTCAAAACTGTTACTTTACAAACATGCATTTTATGTAAAATATGAGAAATTGTAATCCTCCGTCTCTAATACTATAACTATATTGTAATGCCTGTATGCCCGCAGACCTGGCCAGTCCCCAGTACTGAGGTGTTTAAGGTTATAACACGCACCCACAGCAGTGAGGGCATGCCCGGAGTGTGGTAATGCGTTGCCGGGCCTGGTAAGAAAGGGTTAACATATACTTGCAGAGTTCGGGGTGCCAGAGATCGGATAGTAATGTCCGTGTGCCAGAGTTCAAGGATAGGAGAGTGCAGCGTAGTGATGTCCGTAAGCCAATGTTCAAGGATTGGAGAGAGCAGCGTAGTGATGTCCGTAAGCCAATGTTCAAGGGTTGGAGAAAGCAGCGTAGTGAAGTCCGTAAGCCAAGGTTCAAGGGCAGGAGAAAGCAGAGTAGTCAAATCCAAAGCAGTACAAGTTCAAGCCAGGGGAATCCAAATAGGGGCAGGGACAGGAACCAGCACTGAAATAAACAAGGGAGCTAGGCATAGACACTGCACACACAGGAGCCACAGGAAAGCTATGCAGAGCAATGAGCAAGAGGACAGAGTGGGGTTATAAAGGAAGGAGAACTAATAAGGGAGAGAGGAGGAGCAGAGGGTTGAGTGAGAGTTTGCAGGGATAGGTCAGAGAGAGCAGGGGAGGAGACAGGGGAATAATTAAGGGATATGGCTTGTAAGCCATGGGGGGCGAAGCTAGAGTTTAGGGACGGCAGATAACTGGAGCGTGTACGCGCGCCCCCTATAAGGGTACTATGCGTGTGCACCGCACGTGTCACAGAGCGTGAGGGACGCAGCGCCGCAGGGGCGCTCGGCAATGAGGGAGAGAGGGACGGAGAGGCGGAGGAGCAAGGTAATGTGGAGGCTGGGGGAATAGAGACATGCCGGGTTCCCATCTTAAAACATGCCCTATCATATGCACCCCATATGAACAGTCTTAGGTACATTAACATATTACTTAGCTCTTGGTCTGTTATTATTGGGGCTCCAGGTAACTCCCTCTGGACCCTGGGAGAGTTCAGAGAATCCCTCCTCTGTAGTTCCAAGGTTATGGATAGGATATCCCTGCTTCAGCATGGTCTCACGTCCTTCCTTCCTCTTCCTGGGATTAAGACCCCGTCAGTCCCAGTAGACTCCACGATCACCATCCAGCCGGTCTAGGTGACTGTGCCAGGTTCCTTAGCTGGGGAGAACTTTCTCTCTCCCCCCCTTCCCCCCGTCTCTGTGGAAAGCAGTCTCTCTCAGAATGGCAGCTCTCTGTGTCTGCCTTAAAACACTTCCTTTTTCATTCAGGAGTCCCGCCTGATTAGCTGCAGCTGAAACTAGTTTCTCTAGGGGAGATTAACTCCCTGTAGGCTGGAAATCCCACTATCTGCAACACTCCAGCCTATACAGAGACAGTGCTTTTATCACAATATGTATGAATAATGGACTTGACTCAGTTTTAGGCTTGATGTACTACTTTTCTTTTTGATTATTATTTTTGATTATTACTTTGTTTTTATATTTATAACATTTGGAAATTGTATATACATGATTATGTTTTTATTTTAAAATTCAAAATAATAATAAAAAATATATAATTTTAGGGACTGCCATACTACTATCATTTTTGTTATTTGAAAAATATATGAATATTCATTACAGTATGTTCATCCTTATGTTTTATTAAAAGACTGTACCCTATATTGTTGCATTTATCAGGAGTGATTCTAATCCTGCATTTTTATCTGGACTGCTGAAGCCAAATTGACCATGTATAGCTGGGTCTCTACTATACTCACTGAATATTCTCAGACATTTATCTGCTACAGTATGTTGGTATCTTAAAACAGAATCCACCTTCTACAATCCTTTCCCATACCTACTGTAGCACTGTGATTTTCTTAGTATGGTCTTTCACATACAGTACAAAGCCTTACTGTTCATATACTATGGTGGATGAAAGCTATCTATAATCTACTACTGTATCATGCTACTAAACCTCCAGATTTCTAAACTGTCTACATGAGACAAATAGTACTAAGGTGAGATACTCATATTCAGTGCAACATTTGCAAATACTTTTTCATAAAGGGTGTCACGTACGACTCCCTGCTAGCACGCGACCTGCATAGGGGACAAGGGTTAATACCGACGCTCGCAAGCGCACCCACTTCACCCCCGCAAGGGTCCGTCAAATTAACAATATCCCTTCTTACAGGATCAAGGATCAATACACAACCCGCAAGCTGCCCCACTCTTCACCCCCTCAAGGGTCCCTCAAATGAGTTGTATCTCTCCTCAAGCCATCCCAATATACCACCGCCACGAACAGCACACAAGTGAGCTTGTGACTTAGACATGCAACCAGGGTTAATAACAAGGCTACTCTAGCAACCCCCCTTTCTCCTCTGCAAGGAACCAGCGAGTTAGTATTAACCCCTACTCAATTGTACATCATATCTATCCACTGCCACCACCTGAGGTTATGCAGATATGATAACAGATCTTAGACTAAAATATCCGCCAGGGCCTCAGGTCCCTGTTTATTATAGGAAAAACTATGCACTTTAACACAAAATCAGTTGTAGTAACAGGTGCCCGAATTCGTAAGTTATTCTCTCCAGCATGCACAAAGTTCATTCAGAGCCCAAAGCATTACTTATTAAATGTTTTAATATATATAAAAATACAGTGCTTGAATTACAGAAAAGGTATTACAAAATAAACATACAATTACAATATAAGGCAGAACAGCTTCTTAAAATAAAAGGGGTAAAACAGAAAATCCTATACAGTACATTACCACATGCTATGGATTTTCCCAGAGAGGCACTGGTTCAGAAGATGAGGTCTGCCCTGCTTTCCAAGCATGCCCCTGGACAGATTGACATTTTACAACCTGGCCCAGACTTAAGTACAATTTTTCTTTGGGCACCCCCCCTACAAAATACCTTGAAGCTGTTCTCCCCCAACCCTGTCTGTAGACCTTGATTAATTCAATTGAGACCTTGAGTGGGACATCCACATGGACACCCCTCCCCAAGTAAATCCACTTGAAATTCAGAGCAGTTCAAAGAAACAGTTCTGACCTGTTTCAGACTCAGCATTTTGTATTTTTGTTAAAAGTGTAGCTCATTAACCACTTAAGCACCAGAGGGATTACAAATACCCAATATCTCATGACATTATCATGACAAAGGGAAAAAACGAATTCCTCCCTGACTCCAGTAAATGTCAGTGTGATCTATCTCTTAATCATAACCTGCTATGTGGTTTAACCTGTGCTGTCTATCCCTTTCTGACCTTTATTTCTAAGGATATATCCAATTCCTTCAGGGATATATCAACTGAACTAGTCATACTATATGAAGCAAATGTCAAATTTTTACCGCCTTCATTATAAATAACTATATATTTTTTTAACAGGGGAAAATGTGACATTTTATTTCCTCTTTTGTTTTAATTTAATCTTTTCTAGTTGAAAGTCCCCCTCTATAGTACCTTCCTATTACCCCCTTGATATAGGGGTACTATAGAGAGGAGTGGCTTAATGAGTAAAGACACTGGCTCTGTAAACAATGACACTGAGGTTGAAGCAGGAAAATCTGGCAGAATTCCTAGCGTCAGCTCTTGTAAACTTTGATATACCACTATCGTCCTATGCGTCAGGCACCAAAAACATAGAATGTAAACTCCTCTGAACTGTAAAAACTTGTATGTGATGTGTACCTTGCGCTACATTGTATGTGATGTGTACCTTGCGCTACATTGTAATTGTGAAGGGCTTTGCGTTCCATGGGGGAGAAAAGCAATGTGAAATAAAGATATTATATGTGGGCACATACAGTTGATTTACTGTGTAGGAGAGAGTTACATAAAAGCACACAGTGTATGGTCTTGTTCAGTCCACAGCTTTTACGTAAGTAATGAAGCATAGTTGTGAAACTGTTCAATTAAGATTATCTATCCTTTTTTTCCACATTTATCTTTTTTTTTTAAATTCTGCAATGTCCTTTTCATAATAATGTATTCACTGTTCACCATATTTAAGGCATAGTCAATTTAATTACTGCCACTTCTAAATGCAATTATGCTGTTGACCTAACTATCAAGCCTAAAAAGTATACTGTACCTAAACACAAATGGAAAAAAAACATGTTTTGTTTTTTGTCTGTGCCAGATGTAAGAAATGTGTTATTACATATTTAACATTTCATGCAAATCATCAGTGAGAAGAGTTTATGCCAATCCAGTCTCGGTAAATTTTTTAGATCCTAACATACGGGTAAAAAGACATTCCCATTATCATATTTGAAACTCCTCCTCAAACCAGTTAACACTTAGGGGCCAGTGATATAGGGGCCGAAGCAGCTGATAATGCCGTTTTTGGTTGAAATTCCCAATTGACATCAAAGGGCAATTTGGGGCAAAAATGGGCTGATGGCAATTTAGTCACATATAGAATCAGCCCCTTAAAGATGCTCAGAATGCATCACTATTTATTAATTTTACGGCTAGGAGGACAACAGTGTATTGTATCTTGCTTGCCAAAAATGTTAGTCCAAGGATACTCATCTTGCTAAACTTGTTAATTAAAAAAAAAAAATAAGTATGAAGGGGGTCTCAGGAGCTGAACAACATTAATTTCAGCTCTAGGGACCTCCTGTTTCCCAAAGTACTTATCTCCGTAGGTGCTGTCGACACTTCCTGGTTCTTAAATTGGATGGCAATAAGGCTTCCTTTTAGCCGACGTGCCGCAAGAGATTTAAAACTCAATTTTGTTTGCCTAACAGGAGATGGTAATCGGGCACCTTGGAAGTAAGTATCTCGGGAAGCAGAGGGTCCTGAAATGAATGCAGTTTAGCACTGGAGACCACCTGTTTCCCACCTACACTTTAAAAAAAAACATCAATGAAAACGGGTTTCGGAATCACACTGTTAATTATTGAGATTGAAATATTGTGTAAATATTGTGCAAGGCAGAACTTCAGTTGAGTCACATTGTTACTCAGAAAAACATGCACTTGTTCCATTTCAAACTGTTAATGTTTTCTAGGCTGGTCAACTGAATATATACTTGAAACAAAACAAAAAAAAAACATTGAAGTACAGATGTAGCAGATGTTATTGCCCCCAATTAATGCGGACTAAATCACAAAAAAACACATTCATGCACACATTATTATCAACTGGGATACTCCCTTTGTGAGCTTGGGTGTTAGTACCCTATCCTTGGTGTGTGTCACGGGCGTCTTTTAAATCTATGTGGTCTTTATCTTAATGTAGTGTTATATGACCTTCATTTTGTAAACAATTTCTTGTGGCATTTCATGTTTTAATTTATAAAGATTTATGTACTAATTCCGGTTTCTCTGGTTTCCTTCCCATGCGCTCCTATTTTTGTGTTATATGTACTGAGTCTGCCCCGCTGATCACGGGAGATTAGGAGCTGCAGGGGTCACTTGAAAGTCGAGGGAGGGCATTTGGAGGGACAGCGCACAGAAGTGGGGCCCCCGGTTCTTCCCTGCAGGTGTCCCCCGTGAGTCCGCAGCCTTGTACCCGTGGGCATCCGGGGAGCCCTCAAGTGGTCTCCAGAGGTCCACGCAGACCTAAGGAACCAACCCTGTATGTCAAAAAAATAAACCTGTCTTATACATTTAAATACATAAATAACACCCCCTCCCCACCCCCACTCACACACACACACACACACATACAGTACAGTAATGGGCAAAATAACTATTATCCAGATATGGATAATAGATTATTTGTCCATTATTAAACACATTAACTAGCCTAATATAATAAATACAGCTCTACTAACCTCAGCAATATGAATCCCTTCCATCAGCAAGGGCCCTCTGTCCTCCGTGGCCAAAAACAATACATAGCAAATACATTGTGATATCACTTAACCCCTTAATCATCTTATCGGTTAATAACCACAAAGGTAATTAAGGGGTTAAGCCACCCTGCCCCCATTCATTTGTACACACACACACACACTCACACACACACTCGCCGAACAAAAAAAATTTACTCGCCACCTAGTCCCGCCCCCAACCCCACCCTAGTCCTGCCCCCAGCCCCACCCTAGTCCTGCCCCCCAACCCCACCCTAGTCCTGCCCCTCAACCCCACCCTAGTCCTGCCCCCCAACCCCACCCTAGTCCTGCCCCCAGCCCCGCCCCACTTTTAAAAAAATAAAAAAATTAATTGAATAAATTCCTAGTAAGAACAACAATCATTTTTGACTTCAGATTATTTATTGTATTACATTATACTACAATTAGTCCTGGTTATGTGTGTGTAAATGTCGGATTTACAAAAAAAAGCCAGATGTGAATGACTAGTTTCCTGCACCCTTTATCCAGTGTCTGGACGTCCCCGCTTCACAATATCTAAAGCAGCAATCCCGCCTGGGATCTTACCTGATCCGCAGTCCCTCAATGTCCAGGTACCCTCATTCCCGCAATGTTATACATTGTAGGGGAGGTGTTCCCTACCTGTTTTCTGGGTTAGGGGGGATTCCGATGTCTCCCGTGAGAAGCTCAAGAGTCAGATCTGGAAGAAAGAAGTATAGGTTATTTCGGTGTAGGTATAGGGCAGTTAAGATATACTGTATAGGGTACATAAGATAGAGAGACAGAGTGCGAGAGACAGAGTGTGAGAGACAGAGTGCGAGAGACAGAGTGCGAGACTGACTGACTACTTCTGGTGTCACACAAACATATATACACACTCTCACACACACACTCTCACACACACACTCACACACACACACTCACACACACACACTCACACACACACACTCTCACACACTCTCACACACTCTCACACACTCTCACACACTCTCACACACTCTCACTCGCACACTCTCACACTCTCACTCGCACACACACACTCACACTCTCACTCTCACTCACACACACACACTCTCACTCACACACACACTCTCACTCACACACACACTCTCACTCACACCTTTGAAAGCACAAATAGAGATCAGCCCCGCACCGAAAGCCGCACCCCGTCTCCCCGCGCCCATCTCGCGCAACACAGACTGTTTACCCATGGGAGGCCGTGGAGCACTGGGAGGCAGGGGAGCACCGGGAGGCAAGGGAAATGCATTGCCCCCCTCCTCCAGCGGGCGCAGCCCCGCTAGCACCATCCGCTCCAGCGGGCGCACCATCTGCTCCAGCGGTCGCACCATGCGCTCCGGCGGCCGCACCTCCTGCTACCACCTCCCGCTCCCGGCGGGAAACCACAGGGACCGAAGGGGGGACACCCTTGGATGGATGGATATTAGGTATTCATCATAGGTATATATGTCCAAGTAAACCAATCGAATTGGATCTAAGCTAATTAGGCATATATGCAAAAAACAGGCTTACCACTTATGCATGAATTCAATATAGGTACCAACAGATTAATCAATTAAAGCAAACAACAACCATATTGAGCTAATCCCATAAAAATACATATAATGCATGCGTGTCTATAATACATACATATATATATAGCGTGTGTATCTATATACCACCTCCACCTTATAACTAGTAGGTACTAATGATTTGAAAAGGAGAAAATTCTCCTCATAGTGGCAAAGGTAGTATACATATACACAGTTATAAACACACACACATAAACATATATACATATTAGCAGCCGTAATTCATATATTTCTGACTTGCAGGATCAAATTGAAGAAGAACTACAGACGCAATTTGCTGAGTGCAAGATACAGCTCGCTGAGAGGGAGGAGGTGTCTGTCCGTCAGGTGGCTTGCCTGACATTGAGCAATAAAACCGAGATGGCCGATACCCGCAAGCTGCAGGACCAAACGGCCAATGAGAGGGCCCGACTGCAGCTGGATCTGGACAAGGTCCGGGAGGAGCACCAGCAGCTGCAGGTCAGAAATAGAGAAAAGGAAACAGAGTTAAGCTTTGAATCAACTAACAAATGTGGAATCACGACTCAACGCCACAGAAGCTGAACACTTGGGTCACAGAAGCAGTGCATAGAAAAGATGGCGGTAGAGTTAAAGCAAGTGAGGTGCTCCAGGAAGCGTGACTGCAATACCGTTGCTGTATTACAGTCTACTTTCCACAAGGCAAGGAATTGGAAGGCCAAGTTGCGATGGAGTAGCACAGTAAGAATCCAGTCATACTGCAGTGCCATGGGACCCAAAGCGGATTCATTGCCATAAGGGCAGCCACTTTGAAGAGACAGTCGCGAATGGGACAGAAGTATGTCTGCGATCGTAAGATGAAAAAGACCTCACAGATTGTCCAGCAACACTCCCAACAGAGTAAGTTAAGGAGTAAAGACAGAAAGCGCCAAGCCTACGAGTATGCCAACTATAATAATGTAGAGAGGCGTCATGGGGTGCACTTCTGGTTAATAAGAATCCCGCCCAAGTTGAAGTACTGAAGATAAATGGTGTAGTCTCCAACACTGAATGTACACTGATGGAGAATGGTCCAAAAGCCATCACCGCTAAAGCAGAGTTGCTGTCTTCTCAATGAGCTGACCGAGATCAACGCTCTACAGGGTAAGGGAGACTCTGAGCAGAAGAGGACAGAGATGCATCTTCAGGATCCTCGGGAACCTTTGCAAAAGGGGACACAACAAAGGCAGAGCTTTAACCCTAGACTACGGCCGGCACAAGATAAAGAGGTAGGTAGCAAAGGACCATTCTATATTTATTTATTTATAAAATATTTTACCAGGAAGTAATACATTGAGAGTTACCTCTCGTTTTCAAGTATGTCCTGGGCACAGAGTAAAACAAAATAATACATGGTTACAAATACAGTTACATAAATGAACAAGGTATACATTATATACAAGACATTGCATGCACAGTTAAAGAAAATATATATTATGAGCGTATGAAACAGTTACAGACCAGATTAAAGTGTGAGACAGCCTTAGATTTGAAAGAACTTAAGCTGGTGGCTGGTGGCCAGAAGGCCTAGTACTTGCCCCGAAGGTGAGACTCTTCAACTAGAAGGCAAGGAAAAAGAAGAGGTGGATGTCAGACATGTCTGACAAAGAGGCTGGTGAACAGGAATAGTGCACGGGCCGCTCACAGGACAATGTTTCACTGGGGGTAGGGATATGTGACTATAACGGATCGGGGGACACACCTCTCTGCGGGTCCCCATCACCACAGTCCCCACGGTGGCTCTCTGCCCTGGCTCCCCGCTCCCTCGGTCTCTCACCTGTTCCTCCTCACCGAGCCGTTCCTCCGCGGCGCACGCCGCACGCTCGCACACGCAGCCGGGGCGCGCGCACGGTACCCTTACAGAGGGCGCGCGCACCCGATCATCTTACCAGGCCTCACGCACTGCTGGCTCCGCCCCCCAGTGGCTGCAAGCTATTACCTTGCAACACACCCCTGTCTCCTTTCCTGATTACCTGGACCTCTCCCTGCAATCCCACAGACAGGCCTCCGCCCAACCCCTTGCTGCCATTGGTCCTCCTTCTCTTATAACCCTGTCTGCCCTCTCCTTCCTTGCTCTGCATAGCTTCTCTGTGACTCCTGTGTGCAGTGTCTATGCCAAGCTCTGTTATCTGTTACAGCTCTTGTTCCTGTCCCTGCCCCTGTTTGGATACCTTTGGATTAATCTCGGCTTTGTTTGACTATGTGTACCTCGCTACCCCCTGGACTCTGCTTTGGACCTCACTACACTGCTTTCTCCTGCCCCTGACCCACGGCTCTTGGATCTGGATCTCCGTACCTCTGGCACCCCGAACTCAGCAAGTATCACGTTAACCCTTTCTCTACCAGGCCCGGCAACGTAACTTACAACACTCTGGGCACGCCCTCACTGCTGTGGGTGCGTGTTATATCCTTACCCACCTCAGTACTGGGGACTGGCCAGGTCTGCGGGCATACAGGTGTTACAGTGACAGAGTCACTGACTAAGTAGACTGGAACAGTGAAGTAAGTATGCTTTCCAGTCCACAGAGCGTTAATTCCTCAAAGAGAAGTCAGCAAAAGCTGCTAACTAATGGAGTTAATCAGCCTGTCTGAATGAAGAAGTGTTTTAAAGGGGGAGATAGAAGTGCTCCCCAGCTGCGGAAGCTGGTACAGAGGAGGTCTCTGGGCTCAAGGTGGGGCTGAATTCCCCTAGGAAGAGAAGACGCAATGCTGTGCTAAAGTAGTGACTACAACTCCAAAAGACTGACAAATAATCAAAAACACTTTATTATTGTATGCAGAGACTGTGTTACCTTGTTCCATATGCCAGGTCATATTTTGGCTTGGAAACCAGCTTAACTGGCCATGCAGTTAGAGAGGGTGAAATATATGGTATAGTTAACGTTCCTTTAAGGGAATAGGTGTTTATTTCCTATGTTTAATTATGATTTAAAGGGACAGTACCCATTATGTTTATTTGTTTGTGGCTAATAAACCACTACAGGTAAAGCTTTACACTGCGTCTAGCATCTTACTGACCCTGCCGCAAGGCCACAATCCACAATAGATAAAACAGATTGATTAGAAAATGATAAAGCACATAATCCCAAAACCACATGTAGTCTGTGAAAATCATATCATGTTCCCTATTTTATAAAATATTCATTAAAATATTATTGATGTGAAACAAAACCTATACCTGTATATAGGACCCCTAACTTGGGGGTGGGGTGGGTAGAGGGAAGATGGGGAGGAAAGGAAAAGGGGAGAAGGCAGGAGGAGGGCAAAAGTGTAACCCCTTGTGTCTGCAAGCAACACAGGATACTGCCCCCTAGCAGGTTTCCCTCTATAGGACATGTGGTTGCAGCTGGTGAAGGAAGAGGGACAGTGATAGAGAGAGAAATTGTTAAGAGGTGACAGCCATGACAGTGAGTTCTGTTTGGAGATAGGCTTCACAGTTGAACCAGTGCATGCAGCAGAGCCCAGCAGACCACGACCAGACTACACAGAGCAAAGCAGAGAGACAGAAACCACTGCACAAAGGAGTGGAGTGGGTGAGCTACACCACCAAGGATATCTCCTGCAGCCAAACTGGTACCAAAGCTCATTTGAGAAGCACTGGCCTGCAACATACACACTATCCTATGAGCTTCAAAGGGTGTGCCGGCACCCATAAAAAATATAGGCCAGTACCCCCAGGACTACGAGGCTCAGGATAGTGATAGACTCTACAATTCACTTGCGCAGCGATCATATTCTTACTGTACCATTTATATGTGTAATACTGTATATGGTGATCCTGCAGTCAAGGGTCACAGTGTCAGGTTATATAAAACATACATACCGTTATACAGTAGTTCACTACAATTGTGCTGTGTCCAGTTGCTCCGGTACCACACCACGTGTATCGCACTCTAAAATACATATACATACGGTAGATCCATAGGACTCAGGCCCCCACCTCAGTGACAGACCCTATAGTCTGAGGGAAAGAGGGGCTACAAAAGGAACAGAGTAAACAAGGAAATAGAGAGAATCAATCCCATGAAGCTGCGAAACATAAGATGGAGAAACTCAAGAGAAAATGCTGAGGACAACTCATACACCATACAGGTGATACACGGCCACAATAAACAACCACCATGACCTATTGGTGGAAAAGGATCCAAATAGATCTTCCAAACACTATCTTACACATACAGTAGCATAGCAAAGATACAGTCCTAAAAATATCTAATGGATTTTGAAGAAATGTTAAAGAAAGGGACCCAGCAAGAAGACACATTACAGATCATTGACTTGAATTGGCCACAAAAAAATTTCTGATGATGGAAGATGTCTGATGTAAAAGCACCACTTAATAGGTGTGGACCTTTGGGTTTAAGTCCTTGTGAAGTGATTTTAGATTAAAAAAAAAAAAAATACACTGCTTGCCTGAAATTACAGTAGCTAATGTTTGAATACTTTGTAATACTCTTAACCGTCAAAGCAAGAAAAAAAGATTGATGGAAGAGAACTATTAGATATGAATTCAAGTAATAAACATCTGGCCACAATAATCATTAAAAACATCAGTGATCGACTGTTGTAATATGCTAATTGCATTTGCATACGTTGCTCTGTAAGACAAAGTCATACATATTTATGACCTTAAAATAGCTGACTGAATAATTGCACATTTAAGTAACTTCCTTTTCTTGTGTAAAAAGTCATTATATTATTGCAGCTAATTAGCGATGGGGAAATTGAATCATTATTATTTGTGGAGTTAATTTATACTAATTTCACCCTAAGCAATATAAATTCAAACATGGGCTTCTAAATTGCAGAGGCTGATAAAGAGCCAATGGCAGTCCTATGGGACGCTACCAGCGCTTGTAGGAATAAAGGCAGATCTTAGAACATTCAGAACTTGAATTGAATAGAATGCATCAAATAAGAAATAAAAGAACCTAATGAAGCTAATGGAATTTGAGTTTTCTGATTGAGACAAAGGGCCAGATTTACTAAATGCTAGCACACAACTTACCTAATTACACAGTTTGGCTATTTAACTGGGAGGGGACAAAACAACTACAAAGGATTAGCTGCTTATTAAAATAATACTCTTCTCATGTCATTCCCCCCATGTTAACATATTGCAAACAGATCATAGTGAGTGAAAACTTGCATACAGTAGGGTAATGAATAAAGAAGCAAACCTGTCTACTTTCGCTTCACTGGACGCCAAAAGTTCCCTAGAAATTGGCAAAATGGTAAACAAATTCACTATTCTGCTTTTTTAAAGGGGCAAAATAGCCGCGCAGTGACTTTTTACAATTGTATTTTTTATTTTGATTGAATTTCGTGGCCGCAATCTTTTGGATCTAAGGGGTAGATCCGCAGAAGTCCGTCATTTTTGCGCTAACAAAATGACGTTCCTGAAATTGGAAAAGGAAGATATTTTTCATCTTATTAATGGGTATACTCAAAGCTAATGAGATGCAAAAATATCGACCATTCGTCAAAGTAGCAGTTCTATTAACGGGTATTTTCGTGTTTCAAAGCTGCGTTTTCCCATACACTGCAAATGCGCATTGGTCAAACATTAACACACATTATTGACGCATGCGATTAAAACACTTTACTCACTTTACAATGTTACATTTTTACACAGCTTAATGTTTAAAATTATTTATAGAGTCCATCCTTCATTTATTTTATTTGAACATTAATATAAATTAAATGTTTATTGTTCTTGTTGAGATATGTATGGAAATACTTTCGCCATTTCTGCAGACAGACAAATGGCCCATCGGATTAACAGCGGGGGTCTCTGGCAGTCCCATTCAAACAGAATGGGACTGCCAGGGACCCCTGCTGTGTTAATCCGATGGGCCATTAGTCTCTGCCGAAATGTCACTGAAATGTTGCAGCATGTACCCAGCATGTACCCAGCATGTACCCAGCATGTACCCAGCATGTACCCAGCATGTACCCAGCATGTACCCAGCATGTACCCAGCATGTACCCAGCATGTACCTGGGTCTTGTTGGTGATTACCCCAGATTTTCCAAGGCAAGTTTAAGGCAAGTTTTAGAATACTCTTCGGCGCACCTGTACCATATTAGTTCACACAAAAACATCACTTTTATCACTAAAAACCATAATAGAATTTATGATGTTTGATACGGGGAAAACGTCACGACACGTGGGTGATCTGAATGGGCTTGTTTAATCAGGTACAAAAACATGGAACACAAAATAACAGAGTTTTAAATTCAGCATAGATAAACCAACGGAAAAATAAATCCTGAGTAGGGCTTTGCCCTTTTCCCAGAAAGGGCAGTTGAAGTCCAGGATAGAAACCCAGAGCAAAGAGAAGTGTCCCCGTTTAACAAACCTCATGGCAAGCAGCACTCCCTCCAGCGTTTCAGAATATGCTTCTCTGATTCATACAGGAGCGAGGAACAAGTGGGAGCTCTATGTTAATAAAGCCCCTTAACGAGGCAGCTGGGACCTGGTTAATTAACCCAGCCTTTCCGCAAACTGGGATTAACCAGGTCACTGCTGGACTCCAGACCTATACATAGGTCTCTTAGGCATACTGTTGGGATAATGAATTCACCCTGTCACAATGTATTTCAGACATTTTTATAATCCCTAATATTTATATTTGTATGACACGTAAACTTTTTGTAATGAAACGGTAAAGTCCTACAGTATACTCATTATATTGCTTTTAGGCTATTCTCAAAAAAAACCTCAATGATAATCAGGGTCAGGATTAGAAATGGGTGATATTTTGGGGTGGATTTGAATCTGGCTCGGATCGTCCGGATCCTTTGTCCCAGTGATATCTGCGGATCAGTCCCAAAAAGTCAAATCCATAATGGTGGCTTAAATATATCCCTGGTCCAGGCGAGGGGAGAAGGGAGCGGTATGGTCAGGAACACACCAAAAATAAAAGATAAATAGAATAATGGTGCAGTATATTCAAATAATGTTGGAAGATAGTTGAATCTTGGCTCGAGTAGAATTCCTACTGACAACAAGTAGAGTAAAAGTAAGCAGTGGTCTGACTAAGTCAGTGTGGATAGGGTAAGGTCTTTAGCAGAGATGACTCTGGATATGAAGTAACTTCAAGCGTAATTCATTGAAGTGATGGAGACTCCGATTCACGCAAAGTGTAGGGATCATATGCAAAAGAAACGGACTATAGTGTAGATCATAAAACACAGTATTTATCCAATCAAACAAATTAGGAAATGTACTTACAATAAGTACATAGGGTACGTACACGTAACAGTTTCGTGAGACAGTAGAGGGCTCTTAATTAAAAGAAGCTAGCTGGACTGTTCTCCCTTTGCTCCCACCTCGCCGCTGGTGGATGGCGTCTGACATCACTTCCGGTGAAGCGGGTGATGACATCCGGTAGGGAGCGGGGAAGATGAATCTCAGCAAGACAGGAGCAATTTCAGCAGGCACCTCACACGTCTTCACCCTTAGAGCAACTGCAGCAGACTGACGAAAAAAGGCTCAACGCGTTTCGCTGTTCACAGACAGCTTCCTCAGGAGCGAATAATAAAGGATATATTTCTTCAGTTCCACCCTTGGTGACCCACTTATTGGCTGTGCGCCAGTTCCTTTTTCTACATTGCACCAATTACTTCACTGGGCTGCACGCAATTTGGGACGGTTCTCATTTGGACAATATGTGAGTATTCTTGAATTCATATTTTCTAATGTCATGCTGTGAGTCCAGGGACCAGCACCATGAGGAATATCTAGGGGCTTCACCAACAGCCTCATCTTCAGGGGATTATTGGCCCCCACAGAGGACTTTACATCTTTATTCATCTCACTAATCCAATCCTACATGTCCCTGTCATTTTCTATATGAACAGATCCAGCGCTGGAGCGCATTTAATCACTATATACCTATACATGGGCCAGCAGGAAGCCATGACTGGAACATTTAAACTGCAGATAGATACCGGCAGCACCTAAGGAGGTGTGTATCTTGGAAGCAGGGGGTCCCCCTGGAGCTGAAATTAATGAGGTTCAGCTCTGGCTACCCCATGTTTCTAACCTATTTAAAATATATATTTATATTTTTAGCCCTATTTTTCATATGTATATAATGGCCAATGTATACATACACAAAACAAGCTAAACTAACCTGTAGTAGATGAAAAATAGTAATTAAAATACATTACAGTACATATTAACCCCTAGGTAGCTCACGGGTCAACTGATCATGGGTTTCCATGACTAATTGACCAAAAAGGGCTACAAAGGGGTTAATATAAAGATACAACTACACTATTGACTCCCCTTTGCCAGCTTAGTGGGAAGTAAAATATTGCCATGTAAGGCTTTACTAACTGCTAAGGTAACCAAGGGGTTAACCCCTCCCACCACCCTCCTGGGAGGACTAACCATCTTCCCTTTGGCAATTACCCTCTTCATCCCACCACCCTCCCCCACACGGTAATGGGCAACAGCCATATTAGCCCTACAGTATTCGTTGACTTATCCGGGAAGATTCAAATCCACCCAAAAATGTTTACCCATCAAGCCATGCAGTGACACTGACAGACTCAGTAGCAAATCAGTCTCTGACTAATTATGCAGCCGCAAAACTTAACTGACACTCAAACGTCTAGTTCGAATTCTGTTGGCCTCTTTCCTAATATATGTTGACATGCTTCAGTGGAACACTAGTATATGAAAAGAGCAAAGATAAGGCTGGATGGGTAATATATTTTTGTTGAGACTGATAATGAGGAGATTTTGTATAATAACAGACCAATTATTTTGTAACAATAAAAGAAAGTTTGCTCGATAGAACGTACTGTACAAGGAATGAACTCTAATAAACCAATTGAAAATATTTCTATTGATTAGGGATGTGGTTTATACGCATTATACGCATATATGCATGCCCAATATTCCATGAATCACAAAGTTATGAATAGTATATATGTTTTCATCCTGAGGTTACCCTTTGCTTTGAATGCAGCAAAAGAGTTATAAACTGAGAAAAAAAATCTACTTGGATTTTTTATCGTCCAGCAATTTGTCCTATTACAGTGGACTGCATCCTTCTGCTAAACTCCTAGTGAACTAGGTGTATTGCCATACGGATTAGCAATTGATTGATCATTTCTAATAGGCAAGAATATATCTCTGACACAATAAACTCCTCATTTAGTTACCTGCAGTGGTGCTCTTGTTGTTTACATGGATTATATTAACAATTCCCGTGGTGGTGACTTTTAACTGATGTGGGTTTTATTTGAAGCGCATGTAAATTTGGATGTGCATGCCCTTTCCTAAATATATGTCAATAAATATAACCGAGCAGTGATTAGGTGTGTTGAATCTCGATGGTGTCCTTGTTGGTGGCTTGATGTTTAAACAGCAGATCAGCTGTGATCAAATCTTTATTATTTCACCTGTTGAACATATTCAGGATTAAGCACCTGATTCCCCAAGAGGATATTCCTCTGCTAGTTCCTACATTGAGTCCACATCATGCCTAGACTACTGCAATGCAATGCACTTTACCTGGGGCTTCCTCAAACAGAGCTGCAACGCCTGTTGCTGATGGAGAATGCAGCTGCCAGGTTGTTAACTAACTAGAATAATTCCTGCCACATGACACTTGTTTTCATTCTCTGCACTAATTGCCTGTAAGGTGGGAAATCAGTTTCAAGGTTGGCTTGTTGTAATGTAACGATGTACATAATCAGGGTTCAAGCTATCTGAAGGAGCTGCTGGCTCTCCATACCTCAATTCCATCACTTCAATCTGCTGGTGAAGGTTTGCTGAGAGTTCTCAGAATTGTGTTGATATCCTCGGAGACCTGATCCTTTAGCTATGCTGCTCCTACGCATTGAAGCTCTCTGCCTTGTATGGTCATAGAGATCCTCTCTCTGTAAATCTTTAAAAACAAACTAAATATATATCTGTTAACCCAGGTATTGGATTAATGCACCACCACAAAACCAATATTTATTACTGAGCTCTCTATTCTGTATTGTGTTACATACAAAATCTGCATCCTGTGTTTGGTGACTAGTATAGTTTAAAATGTTTTTATTATCTTTGTAATTAAGAGCCTGTTGAGTTCCATTTGGAACAAAGTGTTGTGTACATAAAGTTATTACTATTTTGATTCTTATTAAGATGCTGGATGAAAGTAAGTAATAAGGGGAGGAGTGAGAAAATAAAAATAACCAATCATTGTAGACTTGAACAGGCTGAGTAGGGTTGCCAACTGATCTAATTTATCCTTCAATACCAAAAATGCTTACAAACCTCAATATGGCCCCATATTTTCTAAGCAGTGCTGCATCATAAGACACATTCCGGCATTAGAAGTCCCCTTATGACCCATTCACTTGAGGTGTCTTGAGTGGGCTGTAAAGTGTCTTCCAGTGCTGCATGCGCTGTAGTGGCCAGTTTAACATGTTAATATAAACAGGCCTAATTTTAGGGAATTGGAAAGATACTCAAGTATTACACTCGCCACAAAAATAGGGAAAGGAACTGGTATTTGCAGGCTTATTAGTATAGTGGAGAAACCATTAAAAACATTGCTAAATAAAAGAGTTATTGAATATCCGATTCCTAAACAAACAAGTTACAAGATCTAATATAACCATAAATGTACTGAGGGGAAATAATGTTCAATACATCAGATTATGGTTTTTTAACAGGGTGTTTAGGATAGTCAAATATGGTGAAATAGTAGATTTGTGTAACTCATTTGCATTTTAGTTAAACCTTTTACACAGTTTTACACAGAAGTCTAAGAAACAAGCTACTGTATATTGCCTGTAAATCCTACACTGATCAAATGGATAATATGTTGGTTGAGTGATGCAATGAATATCTGTGTTAAATGGAGATCACTATAAAGGGAGACATGGTGACGAGTGAAGTTCCAAATAGTTCAGAACTGGGTCCAGTTGCTCTTTAGCACCTTTATCAGGGAGATTACCGAAGTACTGGAAGAGACAATTGGACACACGGTATTTACCAAGCCATCTACTACCATAATGCACTGTCTGAAGATGGAAGACACCTTAACATTCAATGGACTGTTAATTGCAGAAACCAAAAGCAACAGCCTGCCTTTGAAGAAGTGCAATTGTGTATCTGAAAACTATTATGCACCACAATGTTCATCCTATAGCTGTAAAAATTAAAGAGCAACTGAGATCAAAATGAAAATAGAGGTAAAGGAGGCTAAAATGAAACAAAAAAGATTATAAAAAAAAGAAGGGGAATAGATAGAGGTACAGTAGTTAGATTATTATTAAAACAAATTCAAGAAAAGTCAATCTTTCTTAATAATAATATTATATGGTCTTAATGTTATTCCTGCTGCTCACATCACCTCCATAAGTGAAATAATATCTTGCAGGCAAACCCAGTCTAAGGCCATTTACTATGCAGCAATGGTCACTGGTCATTACCAAGCTAAAACAATATACAGCTCAACCCCCTTATAACGCTTTGCTTGGGGTCCAAAGAATCACATTGCGTTATAAGCGGATCGCGTTATAAATAATGTACAATTGAATGCATTGTACAATAAAGTATTTAAGATACCAATAATTGTGTTGTAAAGTATTCATAAATGTGAAAGTTGGGAGCCATGGTTGCATCGCGTTATAAGCGGATTCGCGTTGTAATGGATTGCGTTATAACGGGGTTGAGCTGTATCTCTTAATGAGAGATTCCTATAGTGTTCAGTTTCCTTTTACAGCCTCTCCCACAACATGCTGTAGACAAGCTTCCCACTATAGGCTCTATAATTTATGTTTACTTTATGAAATTAGACAATTATATCTAAAACAAAGTTACGGTTATTAGGGTAAGTAAACAAGGAAAGGTCTAAATCAAAATGTGCTTACAAGTGAGTGTTGCAGTAGCAATTCCATAGGTTGCACTCTTATGACATCAAATCTTGTTGACATCACTAATTGCTTGGAATGAGATGAGAATAGCAAAGCTGTCACCCTGATGGTTGCCAAATATACAATTTATTTGTGTAAGGAGATTTTAACATTCTTTTAAGCCAGAAAAGCTGTCTTAGTTTTTTTTTTTTTTTTTAACAATACTCACTGCTGAAGTGAGACATCATAATAATGCTGCTCAGAATTCCATCTACAATAAAAAAACAGTGGAGAACACTGTGAGGTTATACACTTTGACTTATGTATTTCTGGAAAATCCAGTGCCTTGAAGATGCTTTAGAAAGATGAAGGAAATGTATCAGTGTATTGTACCATTGTCAAAATAAAATGTCACTAGATTTGTTTCCCAATGGAAATAAAGATACATTGTAATATACTGGGCTCCAAATTGAGCCCATACGTTAAAGAATTACTAGTTGGCAACATTCCTGTTTGAAGTACCCGTTTTTCTGATACTGGTCACAATGGCAGACATCACGGTTAGAAATTATACACCCTAGTGGATCCTCCAACAATAGTACAATTGGATAGACAATTATTTTTTTAACTTCATTTTATTTGCAGTTTTCAATGGGATACAGAAAATAAAAAGGGAGCATTCAGAACCACATCTAGCATTTTTCACATTAAATAACATACAGGCCATATGGGTGATTTTCATGTTTCTCCCTGAACTATGCGCACAGCAAGTTTCAGCGCGCTGGGAGCTTCCTAGCAAAAGTTAGCACACAGCCGCTTTTATTTCTCAAGCGCTGAGTTGAAAACATTTTTTCTTTCGCCACCTTATACCTGGTGAGAAAGACACTGAATGCCTATACTGAGCTCTGGGGTTTTGGGCATATACTGTACCGGGGGAACCTGGAATGTGATTTCCCCCTGCCCGGTCTTACTGTTCTGGTCTGTGCCGAAGCAGGGAGATCTGGCAATGAGCTGCAAACTGCTTCCTAGGGAGGATTTTGTCTGGTGGTCTGTGTCTTCATGTCCCCAGGAATCTGGTAGGATTCCTGAGTACATGTTTTGGGATAACCAGCAAGTCTGGCCCCCTTCCACCCAAACACACCCTGACAACACTATGCCATAAAATTATCCCTGAAACTCATACCCTTTGCATCTCCGCTGGTTAGCACTCCTGGAACCGTAAAACACAAATGTACATCTTTATTGAAACACAGTGCACATGCCATAACTGGGCTGCAGAGCTGACACTTCACACTCCCAATATAGCTCAGGGGCACCCAGCTGGGCATAATACCTTTATTATTGGCCTGGGAATTCCCTTACTGTCACAGTGATGGTGTCATCCGGACAAACATCGGCAGGGCTGGGTGCTGGAGGAGGTGAGGTGGGGGTTTCTGGATGAATATTGGCATGGCTGGGCGCTGGAGGTGGTGAACTGGGGGTTTCTGGATGAACCTCAGCGTAGCTGCGCGCTGGAGGAGGAGAGCTGGGAGTTTCTGGATGAACGTCGGCGTGGCTGGGTGCTGGAGGAGGTGAGCTGGGGATTTCTGGACGAGAATCAGTGGGCAAAGGGTCAGAGCGGGCGGATGTTTGGTAATCGGTGGTGGTGGGTAATGGCAGTCTGTGAAATCCGATTCGGCTTCCGTGGGTGCAGGGGCACTGCAGGGGCCCGTCCAAATAAGTTTATCATCGATGACTTTCACTATTTTCTTCTTCACAAACAAAGGGCCAGGGATCTTTGCATTGGGAGCCTTCGGGACCTTTTCTTTAGGCACCTTTGGCTTGGAAACAGCTTCCGACTTTTGCTTTCTTGTGGTTGGCACAGCAGAAGAAAGCAGGTTTGTGCATCCATAGAATCGGGATTGATCCATGGAAGCAGATGGAAGAATGCACAATACAGTATCTGGACAAAGATCGTTCAGATAGAGATCAGCGTGTGAGAGGCTATGCAATTTGTGTCACCTTTTTTGCACTGTGTACCTGGCGGAATTTTTTGGGGGCGTGGACACGAGCAACAGGTATTAAAAGTGGGTGTATACGTTACCTGTTGAGGTTCATTATAAATACAGCATCACTTTTGTTGATTCAATGCATATTGAATATACAGTACTGTACTGTGAATATACATTGAATACACATTCCTCTGAGCTTGATATATTTTCTAAAGCAGCGATGCTGAGGAAAGTTATTTCAAAGGATCTCAGCATGAGAATACTGGATACGTACAAGAGAGGACATGGAATTGTACAGATCAAATGCTGGTTACTTACTTCAGGCCTCAATATAGCACTAAGCACTGTCTGCTATCATGCCCATGGGCAAGCTAGAAATGTAAAGTGGAGTGCCCCAGTCACAACAGAGTAAGTATTTTTATTGTATTGCTGCAATTACTGTATTACTCTAAAAGCTTATTGCATATCAAAATGCATTTTTTGGTTTACTTGTTTTCTTTGCAATTCTTTTACAGTCAAAAAATTATTTTACTAATTTTAGAAGAAAATATTAAATGTCTTTTTTTTCTCCTGCTTTTTTTTACTCCAAAAGCTTGTTGCATATCAAAATGCATTTTTTGGTTTACTTGTTTTCTTTGCCATTCTTTTACAGTCAAAAAAATATTTTACAAATTTTGGAATAAAAATTGAAAATATATTTCATGTATTTGTTTAGAATTAGTTTGGGGTCTGTTGCAGGGTACATGCAACCACACACGCGGGTTCTTTGGATAAGGCTTATTTATTTGAGCCTTAAAACATACAGCACACCAAAAACAAATAGCTTCTCATCAGCAAACAAAAGAAAATAGCTTCTTCTTCAGCAGACAAAACAAAATAGCTTCTTTTTAGCAGACAGAACAAAATAGCTTCTCTTTAGCAGACAAAACAAAAGTAAGGTAGCTTCTCTTTGTATGCAGGAGACAGACAGTTCATCACACATGTACTTTGCTACACAGACCTTACAGCAGTAATCTCTTCAGCATTTTCAGTCCTGTCTCCTCACCAGCTCTCCTGCATGTGTGTACAGCCTGGGGTTTTAACACCTTGATTATGCAGCTGGGGTCAGACTAATTAAGCAGCCCTTCTCAACTTAACCTCGTCACTGCTGCACTGCAAGCCTAAACATAGGTTTTCAAGGCATACGGCTGGTGACGTTCATTCACCCTGTCGCATTCCTCCCCTGTTAGTGTGTGGCTGGGGCCACGCACGACTGAAGCCCGATCCTCCACCCCTTCTCTAGAAAAGAAGTCAGCATTTGCATTTTCTTTTCCAGGCCTGTGCTAAATTTCAAATGAGAAGGGTTGGAGGGCCATATACCACCTGGTCAATTTAGCTTTGGAGTCCTTCATGCTATTTAACCACTTTAATGGAGCATGGACCGTCACCAGAGTAAAATGGACTCCTGCCAGGTAATGCCTCAAAGCCTCGATTGCCCACTTTACTGCGAGGCACTCCATCTCAATCACTGAGTAGTTTTTTCCCCTCGGGAACAATTTCCTACTCAGAAAAAGGATCGGATGTTCCACTCCCTCAAACTGTTGTGACAACACTAACCCTAGCCCTATCTCTGATGCATCGGTTTGCAGTGCAAAAGGCCTGTTGAAGTCTGGGCTTCTAAGGACGGGACCCTCTGATAGACATCTTTTTATGTCCTCAAAGGCTCTTTGACACTCCCTTGACCATACCACTTCTGTAGGGGCACACTTTTATGTGAAGTCCGTTAATGGGGCTGCAACTTCCGAGTAGTTGGGGATGAACCGCCGATAGTACCCTGCTAAATCCAGCAGAGAGCTTACCTGCATTTTTGTTTGGGGGGTCGGAACTTCTTTCAGGGCAACTACCTTGTCGGCTAGTGGCCTTACTTTTCCACTTCCCACTGCATACCCTAAGTATTTGGTTTCTGCCTTACCCAAGGCACATTTCTTAGGGTTGGCTGTGAGCCCTGCCTCTCTTAGAGATTTGAGGACCGCTTTCAGCCTATTTAGATGGGCCCCCCAGTGTTTACTATAAATGACAATGTCATCTAGGTATGCTGCCGCATATGCCCCATGGGGTCTCAGCACTTTATCCATGAGTCTCTGAAATGTGGCTGGGGCTCCATGCAGTCCAAATGGCATTGTCAGAAACTGGTATAAACCCATGGGAGTGGCAAAGGCTTTTTTGCACTTGGACTTTTCCTCTAAGGATATTTGCCAGTATCCTTTTGTTAAATCCAGCGTGGATATATATTCCGCGCTAACAAGGGCGTCAATTAACTTGTCCACCCTTGGCATCGGATATGCGTCAAACTTGGATACCGCATTGACCTTTCGGAGGTCCACACAAAATCTTACCTTCCCATCGGGTTTAGGGACCATAACTAGTGGACTACACCACTCACTGCATGATTCCTCAATTACTCCTAAGTGTAACATTTCTTGTACCTCCTTCTCTACCAGGGCCCTACGACTCTCAGGCAACCTAAAAGGATGGGAACGTACTTTTACCCCGGTTGCTGTCTCGATCACATGTGAAATTAAATTAGTTTGCCCTGGCAAATCAGAAAAAACATCATGGAATTGTGAAATTATTTCTAACAAGTCCCCTTTTTGTTCAGAGGACAACTGTCTACCCATTCGGATTTTATGTCACCCACAATGTTCTCCTGTGGGGGCTGAGGACCCAAATCCATTTCCTCCTCCATCGGGTGGATGAATAGAGACCGCTGCATCTTCCAGGGTTTCAGCAAGTTCACATGGTAAATTTGTTTACCGTTCCTGGACCCTGGTTAAGCGATCTCGTAATCCACATCACCCGTGCAGCAGAGTACTTCGAATGGGCCCTGCCATTTGGCTAGGAGTTTGCTCTCACAACTGGGTAACAACAACATTACCTGGTCTCCAGGGTGAAACACTCTCATGCGAGCATTCTGATTGTAATGTCTCTCCTGGCTGTCCTGGGCTGATCTAAGATTCTCCCTAGCAAAATGGCCGACCACATCTAGGCGCTTCCTAAGGTCTAGTACGTATTGCAGGGTATTCTTAGAAGGGGACCGTTGTTCCTCCCAGGACTCATTTAGGATGTCTAGGATACCCCGGGGTTGGCAGCCATACAGCAGTTCAAATGGAGAGAATCCTGTGGAGGCCTGGGGAACTTCCCGCACTGCAAACAGCAGAAAAGGGAGAAGTTCATCCAAGGCGCTCTTCTCTGAATCTACAAATTTCCTCAGCATCCCTTTTAGAGTTCGGTTAAATCTTTCCACCAATCCGTCAGTCTGTGGATGGTAGACCGATGTCCGAACCGACTTGACCTCTAATAATTTTAAAACATACAGGACACCTACAAGCTCATATTGAACCCCCAAAATAACCACAACATATATATTATCATATAAATGTCACAGAGTAGTGCTACTGAGCATGGCAATATATATTTAAAACCAGAGACAGAACATGAAACACAGACAGAGCTCAGTGCACATCCAGTGAAACTTATACACGGTACAGTGCGTAAATATATATGTATAGATATCTATTAAATAAAATGGTCTTTTAGGTTAACATTTTGGCCAAAGTTTTGTAAGCCCCTGAGCCACTACACAGCAGACCACATCTCAAGTGTCCCTAACACTAATATAAAAAGTCTTAATAACCTGTGCATTACCAGGAAGAATGATTTATAATAAATCTGTCAAAATTAGTTGCATAGTTCTAAGTCTGATTGAAGTTTTATTAACCTGTGCATTACCAGGAAAAGCACTCTGTATTAGATTTGTCACAATCATACTGCAAGCAAGCAAGTTCCCCTGAGAGTGGGAGATGCTATGGAGTGAGCTTTTAACCATTTAAATGTGGGAGGGGGTGAGCTTCAATTAGGTAGGAGGTTGCCACCCTCCAATCAGCTAAGACCAGCTGAACAAGAATTGTAAAACATACAGGACACCTACAAGCTCATATTGAACCCCCAAAATAACCACAACATATATATAAGCATATAAGTGTCACAGAGGAGTGCTACTGAGCATGGCAATATATATTTAAAACCAGAGACAGAACATGAAACACAGACCAGAGCTCAGTGCACATCCAGTGAAACTTATACACGGTACATAGCATCTCCCACTCTCAGGGGAACTTGCTTGCTTGCAGTATGATTGTGACAAATCTAATACAGAGTGCTTTTCCTGGTAAGATATTTGACACTTTTGCATTCCGCAAAAAAGGACGCCTGCCCCTGAAGCCGTGGCCCAAGCACCCACTGAAGATGCATGTGTGGGGTGCGATCTCTAGACGTGGACCAGGATGTATAATCATATTTGATGGTAATGTAATGCACAAAATCACATGCAGTAACCTTATGCACTGTACCTGTAGTGTATTCTGTACTATAATGTTCAGTTTTTTCATAATTGTTCTTCTCTTGTTCCAGGAATCATGGATAAAGTATTTTTCCAAGAGCAAATTGTCACCTGTATTGTTAAATACATTACGCATGATTTCCCATCTGGTGATCACCGGTTCTTCATGGATAATGACCCTAAACATACTGCCTCTATACCTATATTCTTATGAGTGGGATTAACTGGGGTAAGACGCCATCGGAGTAAGTGTTCCAGTGTACAGTAACTGTTTATCATTGTTTTAAACGGTTTTTATCTTTTCAACTAATTTGCGATTTTTTCCCCTCCCATTCCAGATCACCACAATTGGTGTGGAATGCGCTGAAGGATCATATAAGAAAGGTTGTGAAACCGTCCAACAAGGAGGAATTAGTAAAAGGAATAAAGTTTCTGGAGAGACATACTAACTGTACTAAAATGTAACAACTACATTTACTATATTAGCTTTGTTTTGCCCGTTCTTTTGGAGCGTAATGGGAATGCCACCGTCATGTAGTAAGGTACTGTACTGTAGTAAGGTAAGTCCAGGTACAGTAAGTATAGTACAGGTAAGTTTGGTACTGACAATAACTTGTTGAAATGTTATCCTTACATTAAAGGTAATTGAACATTAACCATTATCTGTCTGCGTTTACTCTCCCCTTTGTATATATTATATACAGTATGTACAATATTTGTATTTTACATGTGTGTATTACCTATTCTTTATAAAAATTAATTATAGTTTACAGGTACAGTAAGTTATAGTTTATTCGTTTTGTGTGGCTGGCAATAGTGTTAAACAGTCAAGGTCTTCAATTCACTAATCCTGCCATCATTTTTTTGCTTTCACAGGAGAAGCAGCACTATTGGAAGGGGGAATGCCCAAGCTTATTGTACTGTGTGCATACTAACTGTTAATAGTTTGTCCTAATCCCCCCTCTCTCAATGACAAAAGAAATCCACGGTCGTTTACACCAGCTGACTAAACCCCATGGAATTAAAACCCCTTTAATGCCTGGATGAGCGTGAATAATTAGAAAGAAACAGCTTGAACTATTTTAAAATGCAATAAAAGTTATCACTCCCAAGAACCAAAGCCTGAAATATTATGTGTCGTTGTGTGTGAATGTCCTACTGTATGGAGAGGCATTGATAACAAGTTGAATGCCTTTTGCTTTGTGTTTGTGGGGGAAGGGAGGTGCAAGTCAATTGGTGTGTCTTGGTCTAATGCTGGGATGAGCGTGAAGGATTTGAAAGAAACTGTTCTGACTGTTTTAAAAAGAAATAAAGTTATCACTCCCAGAGACAGTGTTTGTGTGGAATATTTCCATAAACAGTATGAAAATCAGAGCAAGCCTACCAAAAGTTGGAATGTTGGTATTGAATAGACCTTCCCAACAAAAAAATGATTATAATTTTTTTTTCCGGGGTTTCTTACCCAAGTAAATTACACATGCAAAGTCCAATTATACAACAAAATGCCACATGATTGAGAAAATAAAAAAGTTTTGATTTTAAAAATGTTTAATTTGTTTAAATACGAGAAGTAAGCATCGCATAAGATTTTGTTTAAAGCTCACAATTATTCTCTCTTTCTCAAGAAAAATATCCCACAGACCGTGTTTGTGTGTGTTAGATTTCTACAGTACTGTAAGTTCTATTGGCAGTGAAGGCTTTCTACACTAAGTATAACAATTGTGAAGCTGGTAATTCTAACTGTATAAAAGTAAAAAAGGCAACATTTAAAAAAAGCAATATTAGAGTTCCATCGAAATTCATCCTTATCTTTTGACGCTCGATTTCAAAATTTATTTTCTGTGGAAAACAATTATGCTGTGAGTTCCTGTAGTGCGCATGCATCAAGTCACGCTTTAGTGCTCATGTGTATAAGCATTGACAGGCTATGGCAGGCATACTGTACATTATACTGTAGTGTCATTGGGAATTAAATTTAATACTGTACAGTACATTATATTTACCTTAATTATAAACTTTGCCAACCAGGTGGAGATGAGCCAATGTCAGAGGTGAATTGTGTGTACAAGCTGGGGTCACTCATGTATTCTGCATTAAAGTTGACAGGTGCCTGCTGAAGCTGGTAATCAGGTGGGGCCAGGTAGCAAGTATTACGGTTCACAAGGTTTTCAGTGACCATCGGCCCGTTATTGCAATAGTATTGGTAAGCCAGAGGTGGCACATTGCAAGTTCGAGAAGTACAAGTCTTAAATGGATTAAACCCAACCTTTTTGCTTTTGAAGTTGCCATGATCAAACATACCGGCAAAAGCTGGGAGCACTGACCAATAACCTCTGGTACTTCTCAGAGTAGGCTCTGTGCAAAAAAAGCCATTCATAGTTAAAGTTTATTGTATCGAATTCTTCCACCCACGTTGATTTGGAGAAAATTTGAAGAAATCATATTTGGCAATGATGTAACCATATAAATCTGCTAAAGTTGCCTTCTTATCTGTTCCAGTATTGATTGCAGAAAAAAATGAATATGCATAACTGCAGTCCGGCCTAATATAATGACTTGACATGATGTTCATTGTATGTCCATTCAGCAATTGAGCAGGCATAGCAATGTTGTATAATGGCCAAAACATTCTATTTTGAGATTTTAATTATGAAACGTCTACATTTGATAACGTCTTTACGACTGAGATCAATTTACAATGGATCAGTGTAATGGACACTGTTTTTACCTGAAAAACAAAAGGTGATCCAGCGCCAAAAATAAGTCCAATCACCAAATAAGTGATTCTGGCCAAAAGGTAATGTCCAGTCCTGTTGACCAGTTGATCCTTCAGACATATCTTGAAGGTTGTCTCACAGTATGTGGAGATAAATATAAACAAAAACAAAAACGATCATAGTGTATAACTATAAATTGTTGATAGAACAATACATACAATAACATAAAAAACAGACAATAGCAACCACTCAAACCAAACTAATGACAACATAGAACTAGACAACACCTATGATGAACTAAAAAACAACATATTTAATAAAAATATAGAAATATTTGTATAAGACACTATTTCTTTAGTCCTTCAACACCTCCTTCACTTTGTTTGTACTTTGTTAACTAAGAGCAACAAATTAACATCCCTCTGCTAGAAATTTGTAATAATTTCCATGAAGATGAGGCAGTAGCCTGCCCCTCCCAACTGCGCCTTCTGGTAGGAAGTCCATTGTGTCCTAATTTTTCCATGGGAACTGCTGGCACAGGAATGTCGGGACACTCATAGGGGTCTATCAGCATCCCAACATTACTGTGCAGGCAGTTCCACATTTGGGACACCATGGACTGTGTTTGGATGGTCCTTGCATCTACCCCATTAAGTGGGAAAGTGTTAGATATTCTAATTATTGCATATTGTTTATTTACAAATTGTTTTTATAATATACTGCAGTGTTTTAATTCTCTATTACTAGGTGTTTTGTAGAGGGACACAGACCAGGCTAACAAGCCCTTCCTGCTATGGCTGAGTGATGAGGAGGAGCATGAAAGGCCTCCATGGTATCAGCTTGATGGGGACCATGACCCCCATGGTGGCTGAGAGGGAAGGCAACTATGAAGGGCCAGGTGGGGACTGAAGAATATGGTACACTGATCCTGTGATTGTTGATTGTGTGTTGCACTGAGTGCTGTTTTCTCTACATATTTTGAACTAGATCGTTTTCTGTAATGTCAGACGAGCAGTCACATAGGGAAAAATTGGTGTTTATGTGCGTGTTAAGCCACATAATATTGGTTAGTGAACTCCCATATGAGTTAATTAAAGAGTACCTACAGGTACTGCAGAGGTATGTGTATCTAGAGTTGACTGTGTTACTGTATCATACAATATGTTAAAAAATGATGGCGAGTGTATATTAAATTTGTTTTCTTTTAAACTGCAGCCAGAATTTTGTTTCTTGCTTCTCCAGCGTGAGCAGGTGGTGGAGGGGGCCCCATCCACCTCCCACATGAAGTTTGACCCTGTCCCCTCCTCCAGCTCCGATTAAGAGGATTCCTTCTTGTCTTCCCAGTCCGTCAGTCAATAAAAGCACAATAACTCTGTAGTTTAGAGGGAGGGAGTTAATGGTGGTTTGGAGTTTAGTTTTTTTTTTTTTTTAATATATTTTGTTCAATTCATATATGTATATTTTTTCCATAAAAAAACATAATGTTGAAGTTCTTATCAATAACACATAGTAATTCGTTTTTATTGTGCAGTAAACAAAAGTACTACATTATATATACATTAAAAATCAAAACATGTATAACTTAACTACAAAATAACCATTGCCCATGCATCTTTCCCTTCCTCCCCCACTAACCATTACATTCCAAACACTCATTCCACCAGGTTGTTTTTATTTTTGTGCTTTGTAGGAATACAATGGACTGCCATTTTCAGTGTATGTGGAATGATTTGTCACCTCTCTTATACTTTGCAATATCACATATCTGAAACACTGCTCATTGTCATTCGAGAAATTACTCTGTGCTGAAATCGATTCGTCATATGCCTCTGTTTGTATTTTAGCTTATCGTACAGGTTCATGTTTTAAATAACTCATGACAGGCTGATCATCAGGTTTTGAAATCTCCTCTTCAGTCCTTTTTAACAGCCTTGGATCCTTAATAGATCTCGAAGTAATAACTGCACTTGAAGTAATGAAGCTCTCTCAGCAGTTCTTTTACTAATAGCGGTATTGGCTTCCTTTGTACTATGCTGGTCACAAGGATTTATGCAAAGACAAAAAAAAAAACAGAAAAAGAATCCTCATTGACAGTGTACTAATGAATTAACTGTGATTATCATGAATCAAAAAGTGTGTGTGTGTATATATATATATATATATATATATATATATAGAAGAAGTCATCATCGATGACGAAACGCGTAGGGCGTGGCTAGATTGCAGCCGCCATTTGCCCACGAACACTGCTGTTACTTGCACAGAGATGTTTTGGCTCTCGTGTGCACTTGTCGCGGCCACTGCTCAGCTGTACTGAGGACTCTCAAGACTTTGTTTCCTGGTGGGACCTGTTTCGCTGTACACGCTGAACACCAAAGGCGAGTGATTCAATTTCCGGTTCCTGCTGCATGAAGGAGGTCCACGTGACAACGCCACTGACCGGAGCCGGATGCTGATGCTTGAGCTGCTGGCACATGAGAGCCTATCTCATACACGCTAATTATTGCTGTACCTTTGTGAGAGGGCATTTTATAGATTTTATGTTCCTTTAATATATTTTTATTATGGTAATGCACTAGGTGTGCGCCTGTTTCTTTCTTTTTTGTTTTTCTAGATATCATTAGGGACTGGTGATCCCTTCGAAACGGGCTGCAAGAACCTGGAGTCTGTGCCATCGGAACAGGACTTTATGTACTAAAGGTTTTTTAATTTTCATTTGTATTTTTTGACAATTTTTTCTATATTTTTTACATATAAAATTCATTTTTTGATTTTTTCATATATTTTTTATAGGGTCTTATTGTCAAAAGATTGCACTATTATTGTATTATTTTATTGTCTGTATCATAGTGTATTAGCCCACATCTAGCCGCCCCGCTAAGCACATTCATGATTAGCAAGTGGCTCTTCTAAGATTTCATTTTTTATCAGGATACTTTAGAGGCGTTACTTCTATTTCTGCTTGTTTTGAGATATATATATATATATATATATATATATATATATATATATATCTATAGTGTAATATATATATATATATATATATATACATAATATACGTGCATACATACATATGTCACAGGATGGCAATATTAACCCATATACAACATAACATCATAAAAATACTGGTACTGTGTCTATTGCTCATTGTAACCCCTGTCTGATTGGATCCCTGATCATAAGCATTATACAGAATTAGTAAACGACCCACAGGTAGAATAAAGTGCAAATGTAGTCAAAAAGGTGCATGTGGTAAAAATAACAGTAGTAAGATTTGCAAACCTTAAAGGGAACAGTGTTCCAATTTAAATGGATTATAGCAATGTAATCAGCCTTTCAAGTATAACCCTGTGTTAAGTACTCAGTATCTCTGTGTGAGAGAGATTGTATAGGGCATGTAGGAAGATAGGATGTGAAAGTTTTAAACTCCCTCCCTGTTCAAGGCCTAGAAGACAACACCCTCGAGTCCAGGTCTGCCTAAAGTGCAGGGATTGTTCCCAATGAACTCCTGATTGGAACTGATGGTTAAAATGGAGGCAGCAGACTGAGGCGAGTCTGTGCGCAACTTGTGAAGGGGCAGGTTCGCAGAGGGCATGTCTTGGGAAGTACTCAGACTACGACCCTGCACCAAACAGAATTACGCTTGGTTTTTATGGTACAGCTAGATCTATGCTGATTTTGTTTTGTTGTTTTGACACTGCTAACATAAGTGTACTACAACCTGGATTTCCCAGTCTGGGAAAGAAAGGACTTTTCCTTGAAAGAAGTTAATGTGAACTCTTTACTGACCCTAACTAGGAGGCCACTTCATCACATATGATGCAAGCAGTAGGATAGCGCCTCCCCTTGTCAGTGTAAGGAACACAGGAACAAGGAGCATCAGAATTAAAGTAGAAAAACTTGCGAAAAAGTGGAAAAGCAACAGCAGCAACAGCAGTACCAGCAACAACAAGATTTGAAACAGCAGCGAGGAGCTTCAATAACAACAGATGTGCACGGTCCAGCACACTGTAACCCTAATATCAATGAACCAGGGCTTGGAATCAGACAGACTGTAACAGGGACTTATCCCTGTTCAAGAAAAACTGCCTCTAAATCCAGCAGCAAGCTGGTTAATTGCAGCCAGGCAATTAACTAGACTCCAGCTGGCAAATTAGAACTTGGAGAAAAAGCCTCATGTGAGAAACAGAGAGAGATTTTCCTTAATGGTGCTGACATGAGGAGAGGGTCTTGAGAACACAGGGGGACTGTGTGTTGACAACAAGACACAAAGGGATCAGACCTCTGTGCATGGACAGAAAGATTTCCTTTGCACAAAATGGTGCTGACAGAGGAAAGACCAGACTGATATTCCTAAGAGCGGCTGCAAAGCCTGAAGCTGGAGAACCAGATAATACTTTCTTATATTGCTCCCTGAAATATACAGATGCAGTGGCCGTTATCCGAACATTTCACGATTTGTATTCCTGGGCATGCCCAGGTAGTGCCGCATGATTTCTTCGAACTTTCCCACGTTAAGGCGCGTTTACTAATGTTTTTACTAGTGGCGGCGTGCATTCACGTCAGTGTTCACGGAAGAATAACTAGTGAATGCCGCGTGGAATACAGCAGAGTTCATGAAAACGGCTCCGTGAAATGTTCGGATAACGGCCGCTGCATCTGTAGTATATGTTTTTGGGACTGGGAACTGGCTTATCCAGCCAGCCACAGATAGTTAGGGCATATACTGTGTAGTTATTCTCCAAAACAGAGTACAGTAGGTGTTTATTTATGTTGTTTTTGCATGCTGTGCAGAATTTAAAGGAACAGGCTCAATAAAGTCAGGTTATAATTTCACCAAAATCGGTCCATTAGCATACCCCTGCACACATCTCTAACACAGACGATAACCAAGAGGCATTCCTCATCACCTTCGAGTGTGTGGCTACAGTCACTCGGTGGCCTCAGAAAGAATGGGTGGTATTATCTGGCCCCACATCTAACTGGTGAAACACAGGCAGCTTACCGGGCCCGTGATGATGCTGCAGCACTAAATTACTCCATGGTCAAGCTGGCTATCCTGGATTGGTTGGGGGAGATCAAACCCCTAAAGGTAATAAAATAGGCAGGAGAAGCGGTGCTCTGTCGCACTGCACTCACTGTCAGTGAGAGAGAAAACTGAACGCAATCATTGAAAAACAAATTTTAATGAACAAATCGGAAGATTACATATTGCAACACAACTCTGATGCATTTCATACTAGGCAAAAGTGTTGTTATGGCCCTTGGTAAATATTCTGGTAAAACGCTGAATCCCTTTACTGGGCAGAATGGAGGGTCTAATAGGCAACAGCAATTGGTCTCTGCATGGGCTCCCCAAGGAGTCTCAGTTGAAATCCCAGTTTATGGGAAAGCAGAAAAAGGGAACCACAAAAAATATTTTTTCTTGTAAGGATCCCGGTCACATGGCTTGATCATGTCCCTACATGGATTGTAATTATGCTCATTCATACACGGCCCAGAAAAGGGAAATGCACCCAGACAGAACCAAATTCCTAGTACCCCTAAACATAGAAGGAAGGTAAAGGGTTTGGTAGATTTTCGTTGTAGTCAAACACTAGTGTGTTAAGAATTGGTTAATGCAGAAAAACGTAGAGACGAGGTCTGATATACAGGGGCGAGAAAAGGTTTGTGAAACTCAATAATAATTATGGAAATTCCATAGTTTTTCAATGATAATCTTGAATCAAAATCAGTCTATTCTTAAATACCCAATAGGGTTTATATTAACCAATTCCATGTCTTTTGAAAAAGAATGATGTATGAATTAGACAAACAATGAGTAATTAAGATTCAGGGTATGTGAAAAGTAAGTGAAACCCTGATTTTATCAGCTAAATTAAAGGGGATAATTACAGTAGAATCAGGTGTTTAAATAATTTGGTAGATCTTCGGGTGTGAGTTTGGGAGGCCCCGCCCGATATAAAGATCAGCAAATTTGCGAGTTTGGTCTTTGCCTTACAGCTGTGTGGAAACACGTCATACCACGGTCAAAAGAAATCACCGATGACCTAAAAAAAGCAGTTATTGATACTCATCAGTCTAAAAAAGGGTTACAAAATGATTTCAAAGGATTTGGAGCTCCACTAGTTTACTGAAGGACCAATAGTCTACAAATGGAGAAAGTTCAAGACAGCGGTCATCCTTTCAAAATCTCTCCAAGAACAAACCGGCAAATTATCCAGGAAGTCACAGAGAACCCCAGAGTAACATCCAAGGATGTGAAGGTCGCCAAAGAGCACCCAGATGATTCACAAAACTTCTGGAACAATGTTCTTTGGACCGACAAGTCAAAAGTAAAACTTTGTGGCCTCAATGAGAAACATTATGTTTGGCGAATAGAAGAACCTCATCCTAATCGTCAAGCATGGTGGTGGGAGTGTGATGGTTTGGGGCTGCCTCAGGACCTAGAAGACTCGCCATCATTGACACTCTGGATCGGATCTTACACCCAATCTTCACAGTTCTTCCCCCCCTTCCGGAGTGACTTCTGTACACTCCAGGGATGATTTTGAGGGGTGTCTAGGGTGGAATGCCCGAATCGGATGAGAGGTGTGTAGTCGATCCCTGGGAATCCAGGAATGTTTCTCAGGGCCATAGCCCTTCCAATGGACCAGGTACTGGATAGTGACTCTAGATAGCCTGGAGTCCAAGATCACCTGAACCTCGAACTCCTGTTGTCCCTCCACCAGGACAGGTTCCGGGGGAGATGCAGGAACAGGAAACCTGAGATCCTATACAAAGGGTTTTAGTAGGGACATATGGAATACCGACGGGATCTTCATGGAGGCTGGGAGGCGTAGCCAGTTTGTCACCAGATTGACCCTCTCGATAATAGAAAAAGGGCCAAAAAATCTGGGAGATAGCTTCACCATAGATGCTTTTAACCTGATGTTTTTGGTAGAAAGCCATACCTTGTCACCAGGATTATTTGCTGGTATCTCACGAAGATGCTGGTCTGCTTGCGTTTTTTGCATGGAAAAAACAAGGCATATAGCCCTGGTAAAACGCTGCACCACAAATTTCAAAGAAGCAAAAGGGAGAGAATAAAAACGATTTAATGTGCAAAAAAAGAAGGATTACACTGACATGTTCGCCAAAAATTGGCTTTAATCAAAAATGCACTTTGATAAAGCCAATTTTTGGCGAAACATGTCAGTGTAATCCTTCTTTTTTTGCACATTAAATCGTTTTTATTCTCTCCCTTTTGCTTCTTTGAAATTTGTGGTGTGGTGCAGCGTTTTACCAGGGCTATATGCCCTGTTTTTTTCTATTAGTATCTCTCTTAAACATATTTTGCACACAGAGGCTTCCAGAGGATTCAAATTTCAAGGATATTTTACCCTGCAAGTGAAGAATGACCCTGCAAACTGAAAAGAAAACTCCTATGGTTGTGCTTGTCACTAGGGAGTGACAAAGAACATTTATTCAATCAACAGTGAGTATTACTCCAATTGTTGCTGGACTTATAGTATGAACCGGAGTTGTGACGTCTATGCGTTTGAATTTACATATGGTCATCTGACCGCAGTTCAATACTAAATCCTTTTAGTGTACATTTATCCAGTTAAGTCTTGCAAAAAGGGATTCCACAGCCTCTTTTTTTCTATTGCATTGCATTATTGAAAGGATTCAGGATTTTCTACGGTGAATTGCTTTCTTTTTTAGTGATCCCACCTATTAGAGCCCCAGCCACCTTCGATATTGAGGGTAATCTCTTTTTTGCACGGACACTGCTTTCTGAAGGTTGTTCTAGATCATCCCCCATAGTTCCTGTAGTTGCTGTATCCGGCTATTCATGCCTGGGACTCCAGATGCGGCAGCTGAAGAGGGAAGAGCTGAGGAATGAAAGCCATAATTAGCGAAGAATGGAGACTCTTTGTTACGCCGGTGTTGCCCGCAGACCAGACCCGTCCCCTGTGCTGAGGTGGGACGTAGGGATACACGCACCCGCAGCAAAGGGAGCGTGTCCGGAGTGTGGTGTTAGTGTTGCCAGGCCAGGTATAGTAATGAAGACAATACTTGCCGGTACCGGTAGTAGAGGAGGAGTAGTTATTGCCATTGCCAAGATCAGGGATAGGAGAGTTGCGGATGAACGAAGGTATAAGCCGTGTTACAGGGATGCCAGAAGTCACGAAATCCAAGTAGAGCCGAAGTCGAGAGCCAGAGGGGGTAGTCGTTCAATCCGCATCAATACCTGAGGAGTCACTGAGAGAGTAGTCAAATGCTTCCATACAGAACTATGTCGAGCGACGAGTGATGGGAAGCACAGGCATAATAAAGCTGGGCAGGCCAATGGGAAAAGGGGGCAGGCCTGGAGGACTGCAAGGAGTCCTCCCTGATAGGAGGGAGGTGTTGCAGCCCAGCTGAGTGTAATCATTGATTTGCATGGAACTGTGTGATGCTTGGGGGCGACGCCTCACTGCAGGAGCAGTGGTTAAAAGTGCTCTGTTAATCCCCCCCCCTCCCCCTCCCACCCCGCCAGCCGAACCAAGGACCTGGTGGAGTAATCCCCAAATGCTACTGATGACCCTTACTATCCCTCGATAAGACTATCTTTGTCCAATATCGGGATAGACTATACATAACCATGTGATATCGCTATGTCTTGCTGTTTGAACAAATACTGCTTAGACAAGACCAGAGTATAATGCTTGAACAATATGTAGATATAGAAAAAGGTCCTAGCCAGGGATGCCCACCCACCGAAAACTGACAGATCTGTCTATACACTGAATAAACCTGTAAATACAAGGTGCCTCCCCCCCCACCCCCCCCCTCCCCCCTCCCCCTCCCCACACCCTCCCCCCTCTCCCCCCCTCCCCTGACTAGATAAAATCCAGAGGTGTCCTGCTGTATAGATGTTGATTGTATGAAAAATCAGAGTATACCATGTTGAGGCGAAACCAGAAATAATCTCTGCCCCTAAATATGTCTACCTGAACTGCAACTCAGCAAAATCTGTACTATGCTAGATGAATCATGAATTGGTTTAGGGACTAGCCCTCGCGCCCACCCACTCTCACAGGTCCCCTCCCCATCCCCCCCCCCATCCTCCCCCCCACTCCCCCCCCCTTTCCCCATCGCCCCCCCTCCTCCCCCCCTCTCCTTCCCGGCTCCCCTGACTAAACAGAATACAAAGGTGAAATGCTGTCACAAAAGTGCGTGTGCATACTCAGAGGTCACTTGATATTTGCTCAGAGAGGTAAACAACAGTGAATCTCTACATATTGAATGAGTCCACATGCTAAGTGTACCTTAACAAAATGTGTATCATGACAAAAGGAACCATGAATGTGTCCAGGAACTAGCCTTCACCCCTCCCACTCTCAAACTCGCCCCACCCCCCCCCCCACTTCCCACCCACCCCCATCCCCCTCCCTCCCCCTCTCCACCCCTCCCCATCCCCTCCCTCTCCCCCCTCCTCCCCCCCTCCCACATCCCCTGACTGGATAAAATCCAAGGTGTCCTGCTGTATTGATGTTGATTGTATGAAAAATCAGAGTATACCATATTTAGGCGAAACAAATTAATCTCTACCCTAAATATGCCTACCAAAACTGCAACTTACAAAACATGTACTAATGAAGATGAATCATGAATAGGTATCGGGAACTAGCCCTCGCCCCACCCACTCTCACAGTTCCCCCCCCACACACATCCTCCCCTCCCCCCCCATTCGCCCCCCCCTCCTTCCCGGCTCCCCTGACTAAACAGAATACAAAGGTGAAATGCTGTCAACAAATTGTGTATGCATACTCAGAGGTCTTTGTGATATCAGCTGAGAGGAAGTAAAACAACAGTGAATCTCCACACTGATGAGAGTCCACCTGCTCAGTGTACCTTAACATAATGTGTACCATGTCAAAAGGGAAACATGAATGTGTCCAGGGAACTAACCCTCACCCCCCCACTCCCAAGAGTCGCCCCCCCACCGAACCCCCCCCCAGCACCCCACCCCCATCCCCCTCCAAAAACTACTTAAACCACTTGACAAAACAAGACTGAGCTAAAGCAACACAATTAGAAGAGTGGAGAGAACGCTTAAATGGACCAATCAGAGGTTCTACGACAGGGGTAATAAGGCCGACAAACTCCTAGCATTAAAACTTTGGGGCAATCAAAACAAAAGCACAGATCACAAAATCCGCACTAAAGAGGCCACACACCACCTATATAGAAAAAGAAATTGCCCAAGATTCGCAAATTATTATACGGAGCTTTACAACCTCCACCCCCCCAACCGAGACCCATCTGAGGTAAGCCCACCGCGCGATTTCTGGCGAGATGCAATCTACCATCTCTCACTGACGAGGAACTCAAACCTTGAATGGTAAAATCACCCAGGAGGAATGGCGCAAGCCATAAGCACCCTGAAGATAGCCAAAACCCCTGGCCCTGACGGCTTTGGCGAACGCATATTATAAAAAATTTAGATTGTCCCTCTCTCCCTTTTTTACTCGACATGTTTAACTCCTTTCTAGAAGGAGCACCGATCCCGGGCACTATTTCGGCTGCCAACTTAGCTATCATCCATAAGGAGGAAGGGAACCCGCTGCAATGCGTAACTACAGACCAATCTCCCTACTTAATACAGACCTAAAACTCTTTAGCAAGATCCTTGCAAACAGGCTAAACCCTATTCTCCCCAGACTAATTCATATAGACAGTGGGATTCGTGTCAGGAAGCAGGCCTCTGACAACACCCACCCGCAAAATTATTAATATAATCAACCCCGTGCATCTCAATAAACTCCAGGCAATGATCCTGAGCCTAGATGCCGAGAAGGCCTTTGACCGGATCAAATGGCCTTTCTTTGATCAAACAATGATCAAATTCGGTTTCTCAGGACCATTCCTAGAAGGGTTCGAGCACTTTACCAGAACCCTACCCATATCTGAAACTGCCAGGAGGACAATCCAGTCCGATCCATATCAGAAATGGAACCAGACAGGTTGCCCCCCTATTCCCATTGCTTTTTGCAATCTCAATAGAACCACTGGCAGCTCAAGTTAGAGCGGACCCAAATTTTCAGGCATAAACATAGCCGACAAAATTATAAAATATCCCTTTTTGCGGACGATGTCATTCTGACCTTAGCTGACCCACATATTTCTCATCCCCAACTTACACAAATTACTAGATCAATTTAGTCAGGCCTCAGACTATAAGATAATATGGACAAATCTGAGGCACTGAACTATCCCTCCCTGAGACCACATGGAGACTTCTCCAATCAAACTACAAATATAGATGGAACTCGTCTCACATAAAATATCTGGGGATAAAAATCTCTAGAATGTATTCCTCGCTATACAAAACTAACTACCCACCCCCCCCTATTTAACCAAATTAAGAGAGATTTAGAGACTTGGAATACATACCAGATCTCCTGGTTTGGCAGAGTCGTCTCTCCGCAAAAAATTAATATTCTCCCCCGCCCTATTATAACTACTTCCAACCCTCCCATTCCCATACCACTAGCCGAATTAGACTATACAAACCCAAATCATGCACTTATAGGAAGCAAAGGAAACCAGAGTCCCAAGATCTATGCTCATGGCAGCAAAGACACAGGAGGACTAGGAGTACCCGATCTGGTCAGGTACTTACCACGCAGCTCAACTCAGACAGGCATGGTTTGGAACAATCCTCGAATTCACCTGCTGGCTGGAAGAGACCATTTACGTATCCCCTATCCCCTTCCAGTACTATTATGGTCCCCAGAACACAAGGAAAAACATCCCCAGAGTCGAACTAGGAGCAATGAAATGCACGTGGTCTATCTGGTCCAAATAGTAGGGAAATTGGCCTAACTTCATTCCCCCTCCCAACTCACCCCCATACTTGGGAACCCTGAATTCCCTCCGGGATGCTCCCAAGCCCAAATCGGGCCTACTTCAAGGCCTACATATTAGCACGTGTTGCGATCTGCTAGAGAATGATGAAGCTCTGTCCTTCCAAGAGCTCAAAGATAAACTAACAGCCCCCCCCCACCTCCCCACATTTGCATTCCTTCAGTTAAGACATTTTACCTTAGGCTCTATCTCCGTCCTCAAAATTCCCCTCCCCGTGACCAAATTTGAGTCCCTCTTGCCGAGTGGGAGAATATCAGAAAGGGCTAATTATGGCAATCTACAGGATAATAGAAAATTCCCCCTTCACCCACGCCATGCCTATATGCAAAGACATGTGTACCGACCTAGGCATATCATTAGCACCTTAGGATTGGGAGGACATCTGGGGAGGCATGCCCCCAAAACTTCAATTTGGCTCAATTACAAAAGAAACATATACAAAATACTATTTCAATGGTACCTGACCCCAGTAGATTGAGCCAGATCTTCCCCGGCGCAACTGACCTGTTGCTGGAAGGGATGTGGACAAAAGAGTGACATGGTCCACATTTGGTGGACATTCCCGAGATCCGGCGGTTCTGGTCCAGAGTCCAGCGACTACTGACGAAACCCTGGGCCTGGAGGTTCCCCTGGACCCTCTGACATACGTGCTGGGCAGCCCAATAGAGGACCTTCCGCCCCCGCGGCCAGGCTGACCTCTGCTATAACTTACGCGGCAAGATGCTCGGGGCGGCGCATGGAAGCAACTGAAAGCACCCTCAAGGAGGACAGTAACAACAGAATAATATAGTAATGATATGGAAATTAACTGCCATGCTAAACAAAAATTCCACAATTCTATATTACTTGGGAACCCTGGATCAACTCTGGAACACTACCCCCACATTGTAGGCCCCAAGACAAGTAACTTACCAACAGAAGTTAGGAATACTGAAAATATTAACTCTCCCCTCTCCCTCCCCCCCCCTAAAAGGGACGAGAGAGGAAGTGCACCCCACCACCCCCCCTATGCTCCCCCCCCCCACTTTTGTCGTTCCCACCTATCTCCCCCCCCCTGCGTCTTCCCCAGTTCTGCTTTCCTTATCAAGATCAAGAAAAAGGTTATGGAGACTTTATATTCATCACACAGTCACGTCCAAAACCCTCATTCTGTACTGCACCATAACGACTGTAACCCATGTATGTAATGTTATATGCGTGTCTTCAATAAAGGAAAAAAAGATTTAAAAAAAAAAAATGCAAGGGATACATTCGAATAGGCAAGTTTCAAGCCATGTTATGATTGTTAGGATTGCCATGACATACACATGTTACAGTGTAGAACATCTAAATTATATGTTTTAAAATAAAGTACAGTACAAGTTAAAAAAAAAAAAAGTGCTCTTTGTTGGATCGTGTGCTCTGTAAGCTGGGAATGCATGCACATAACGTCTGAGGCTGGCGTGCGTGTAGGTGTGTGTGCGAGGGCGTGGCGGCGCCCGGCGCTGAGCAGAGGAATTGCCGAGGGGAGTGATTCCCGCGACGGCGGCAGGGGCGAGGAGCCGTGGAGACGATAAGGCAGGATTGTTTTGTGTGGACCAGGGGCTCCCTGCGGAGAGGGGTGCTCTGTTGGGAGAGAGAGAACGCCGATTCCTGACAGTACCCCCCTCTTCAGGAACGCCTCAGGACGGTCAAAGAACGGTTTCTCTGGAAACTTCTTCCTGAAGGACTTAAAAGTGCCGGGGCATGAATGTCCTTTGAAGGTACCCAGGATCTCTCTTCAGGAGGCGCAAAGCCCTTCCACTGCTCCAAGAACTGGATCTGACCCCCCTGGATAGGCCGAGAATCCAAAAGAGAGTGAACTTCGTATTCCTCCGTTATTTTGTACCGTAATGGGATCCGGTTACGAGTCTGATCCGGAAAGAAGTGACTGGAGATAAATGTTTTAAAGAGACACATAAAGACATTGGGAATCTTCATACTGGGTGGTAGTTGGAGGCCGGAATGCCACAGGATTGATTTTTTTTTTGTTCACAATAGGGAAAGGTCCCAGGGACATGTTCGCCAAAATTGGCTTATCAAAAATGCACTTTGAGAAAGCCAATTTTTGGCGAAACATGTCAGTGTATCCTTCTTTTTTTGCACATTAAATCGTTTTATTCTCTCCCTTTTGCTTTTTGAAATTTGTGGTGTGGTGCAGCGTTTTACCAGGGCTATATGCCCTGTTTTTTTCTATTAGTATCTCTCTTAAACATATTTTGCACACAGAGGCTTCCAGAGGATTCAAATTTCAAGGATATTTTACCCTGCAAGTGAAGAATGACCCTGCAAACTGAAAAGAAAACTCCTATGGTTGTGCTTGTCACTAGGGAGTGACAAGAACATTTATTCAATCAACAGTGAGTATTACTCCAATTGTTGCTGGACTTATAGTATGAACCGAGTTGTGACGTCTATGCGTTTGAATTTACATATGGTCATCTGACCGCAGTTCAATACTAAATCCTTTTAGTTGTACATTTATCCAGTTAAGTCTTGCAAAAGGGATTCCACAGCCTCTTTTTTTCTATTGCATTGCATTATTGAAAGGATTCAGGATTTTCTACGGTGATTGCTTTCTTTTTTAGTGATCCCACCTATTAGAGCCCCAGCCACCTTCGATATTGAGGTAATCTCTTTTTTGCACGGACACTGCTTTCTGAAGGTTTGTTCTAGATCATCCCCCATAGTTCCTGTAGTTGCTGTATCCGGCTATTCATGCCTGGGACTCCCAGATGCGGCAGCTGAAGAGGAAGAGCTGAGGATGAAAGCCATAATTAGCGAAGAATGGAGACTCTTTGTTACGCCGCGGTGTTTGCCCGCAGACCAAGACCCGTCCCCTGTGCTGAGGTGGGACGTAGGATACACGCACCCGCAGCAAAGGGAGCGTGTCCGGAGTGTGGTGTTAGTGTTGGCCAGGCCAGGTATAGTAATGAAGACAATACTTGCCGGTACCGTAGTAGAGGAGGAGTAGTTATTTGCCATTGCCAATCAGGGGGATAGAAGTTGCGGATGAACGAAGGTATAAGCCGTGTTACAGGGATGCCAGAAGTCACGAATCCAAGTAGAGCCGAAGTCGAGAGCCAGAGGGGGTAGTCGTTCAATCCGCATCAATACCTGAGGAGTCACTGAGAGAGTAGTCAAATGCTTCCATACAGAACTATGTCGAGCGACGAGTGATGGGAAGCACAGGCATAATAAGCTGGGCAGGCCAATGGGAAAAGGGGGCAGGCCTGGAGGACTGCAAGGAGTCCTCCCTGATAGGAGGGAGGTGTTGCAGCCCAGCTGAGTGTAATCATTGATTTGCATGGAACTGTGTGATGCTTGGGGGCGACGCCTCACTGCAGGAGCAGTGGTTAAAAGTGCTCTGTTAATCCCCCCCCCTCCCCCTCCCACCCGCCAGCCGAACCAAGGACCTGGTGAGTAATCCCCAAATGCTACTGATGACCCTTACTATCCTCGATAAGACTATCTTTTGTCCAATATCGGATAGACATACATAACCATGTGATATCACTATGTCTTGCTGTTTGAACAAATACTGCTTAGACAAGACCAGAGTATAATGCTTGAACAATATGTAGATATAGAAAAAGGTCCTAGCCAGGGATGCCCACCCACCGAAAACTGACAGATCTGTCTATACACTGAATAAACCTGTAAATACAAGGTGCCTCCCCCCCCACCCCCCCCCTCCCCCCTCCCCCTCCCCACACCCTCCCCCCTCTCCCCCCCTCCCCTGACTAGATAAAATCCAGAGGTGTCCTGCTGTATAGATGTTGATTGTATGAAAAATCAGAGTATACCATGTTGAGGCGAAACAGAAATCAATCTCTGCCCTAAATATGTCTACCTAAACTGCAACTCAACAAAATCTGTACTAATGCTAGATGAATCATGACTGGGTTTAGGGAACTAGCCCTCGCCCCACCCACTCTCACAGGTGCCCCCCCCCCTCCCCCCCCCCCCCCCCCCCCGCCCCCCCCCCCCCCCCCCTCTCCTTCCCGGCTCCCCTGACTAAACAGAATACAAAGGTGAAATGCTGTCAACAAATTGCGTGTGCATACTCAGAGGTCACTGTGATATTTGCTGAGAGGAGGTAAAACAACAGTGAATCTCTACATTGAATGAGTCCACATGCTAAGTGTACCTTAACATAATGTGTACCATGACAAAAGGGAACCATGAATGTGTCCAGGGAACTAGCCTTCACCCCTCCCACTCTCAAAACTCGCCCCCCCCCCCCCCCCCCCTCCCACCCACCCCCACCCCCCCCCCTCCCCCCTCTCCCCCCCTCCCCATCCCCTCCCTCTCCCCCCTCCTCCCCCCCTCCCCAACTCCCCTGACTGGATAAAATCCAGAGGTTTCCTGCTGTATTGATGTTGATTGTATGAAAAATCAGAGTATACCATGTTGAGGCGAAACAGATATTAATCTCTACCCTAAATATGCCTACCAAAACTGCAACTTAACAAAACATGTACTAATGGAAGATGAATCATGAATAGGTATCGGGAACTAGCCCTCGCCCCACCCACTCTCACAGGTTCCCCCCCCCAACCATCCTCCCCCTCCCCCACCCTCGCTCGCCCCCCCCTCCTTCCCGGCTCCCCTGACTAACACAAATACAAAGGTGATTGCTGTCAACAATTGTGTATGCATACTCAGAGGTCTTTGTGATATCAGCTGAGAGGAAGTAAACAACAGTGATCTCCACACTGATTGAGTCCACCTGCTCATGTACCTTAACATAATGTGTTACCATGTCAAAAGGGAAACATGAATGTGTCCAGGAACTAACCCCCACCCCCCCACTCCCAAGAGTCCCCCCCCACCGAACCCCCCAGCCCCCACCACACCCATCCCCCTCCAAAAACTACTTAGAACCTTGACAAAACAAGAACTGAGCTAAAGCAAACACAATTAGAAGAAGTGGAGAGAACGCTTAAATGGACCAATCAGAGGTTCTACGACAGGGGTAATAAGGCCGACAAACTCCTAGCATTAAAACTTTGGGGCATCAAAACAAAAGCACAGATCACAAAAATCCGCACTAAAGGAGGCCACACCACCTATATAGAAAAAGAAATTGCCCAAGAATTCGCAAATTATTATACGGAGCTTTACAACCTCCACCCCCCCAACCGAGACCCATCTGAGGTAGAAGCCACCGCGCGATTTCTGGCGAGATGCAATCTACCATCTCTCACTGACGAGGAACTCAAAGCCTTGAATGGTAAAATCACCCAGGAGGAATTGGCGCAAGCCATAAGCACCCTGAAGATAGCCAAAACCCCTGGCCCTGACGGCTTTGCGAACGCATATTATAAAAAATTTAGATTGTCCCTCTCTCCCTTTTTACTCGACATGTTTAACTCCTTTCTAGAAGGAGCACCGATCCCGGGCACTATTTCGGCTGCCAACTTAGCTATCATCCATAAGGAAGGAAGGGACCCGCTGCAATGCGGTAACTACAGACCAATCTCCCTACTTAATACAGACCTAAAACTCTTTAGCAAGATCCTTGCAAACAGGCTAAACCCTATTCTCCCCAGACTAATTCATATAGACCAAGTGGGATTCGTGTCAGGAAGACAGGCCTCTGACAACACCCGCAAAATTATTAATATAATCAACCACGTGCATCTCAATAAACTCCAGGCAATGATCCTGAGCCTAGATGCCGAGAAGGCCTTTGACCGGATCAAAATGGACCTTTCTTGATCAAACAATGATCAAATTCGGTTTCTCAGGACCATTCCTAGAAGGGGTTCGAGCACTTTACCAGAACCCTACCGCATATCTGAAACTGCCAGGAGGACAATCCAGTCCGATCCATATCAGAAATGGAACCAGACAGGGTTGCCCCCTATTCCCATTGCTTTTTGCAATCTCAATAGAACCACTGGCAGCTCAAGTTAGAGCGGACCCAAATATTTCAGGCATAAACATAGCCGACAAAAATTATAAAATATCCCTTTTTGCGGACGATGTCATTCTGACCTTAGCTGACCCACATATTTCTCTCCCCAACTTACACAAATTACTAGATCAATTTAGTCAGGCCTCAGACTATAAGATAAATATGGACAAATCTGAGGCACTGAACATATCCCTCCCTGAGACCACATGGAGACTTCTCCAATCAAACTACAAATATAGATGGAACTCGTCTCACATAAAATATCTGGGGATAAAAATCTCTAGAATGTATTCCTCGCTATACAAAACTAACTACCCCCCCCCTATTTAACCAAATTAAGAGAGATTTAGAGACTTGGAATACATACCAGATCTCCTGGTTTGGCAGAGTCGTCTCCGCAAAAATTAATATTCTCCCCCGCCTATTATACTACTTCCAAACCCTCCCAATCCCAATACCACTAGCCGAATTAAGACATATACAAACCCAAATCATGCACTTTATATGGAAGCAAAGGAAACCCAGAGTCCCAAGATCTATGCTCATGGCAGCAAAGACACGAGGAGGACTAGGAGTACCCGATCTGGTCAGGTACTACCACGCAGCTCAACTCAGACAGGCAGTGGTTTGGAACAATCCTCCGAATTCAGCCTGCTGGCTGGAAATAGAGACCAGTTACGTATCCCCTATCCCCCTTCCAGTACTATTATGGTCCCCAGAACACAAGGAAAAACATCCCCAGAGATTCGAACTAGGAGCAATGAAATGCACGTGGTCTATCTGGTCCAAAAATAGAGGGAAATATGGCCTAACTTCATCCCCCTCCCAACTCACCCCCATACTTGGGAACCCTGAATTCCCTCCGGGATGCTCCCAAGCCCAAATCGGCCTACTTCAAGGCCTACATATTAGCACGGTTGCGGATCTGCTAGAGAATGATGAAGCTCTGTCCTTCCAAGAGCTCAAAGATAAACTAACAGCCCCCCACCTCCCCACATTTGCATTCTTACAGTTAAGACATTTCCTTAGAGCTCTATCTCCGTCCTCAAAATTCCCTCCCCTGACCAAATTTGAGTCCCTCTGCCGAGTGGGAGAATATCAGAAAGGGCTAATTATGGCAATCTACAGGATAATAGAAAATTCCCTTCCCTCACCCACGCATGGTGTTACAGCCCAGCTGAGTGTAATCATTGATTTGCATGGAACTGTGTGATGCTTGGGGGCGACGCCTCACTGCAGGAGCAGTGGTTAAAAGTGCTCTGTTAGGCGTGTGCTCTGTAAGCTGGGAATGCATGCACATAACGTCTGAGGCTGGCGTGCGTGTAGGTGTGTGTGCAGGAGGGCGTGGGCGCGCCCGGCGCTGAGCAGAGGAATCGCCGAGGGGAGTGATCCCGCGACGGCGGCAGGGGCGAGGAGCCGTGGAGGACGGTAAGGCAGGATTGTTTTGTGTGTCCAGGGGCTCCCTGCGGAGAGGGGGTGCCCTGTGTGGGAAGCGAGGAGAACGCCGATTCCTGACAGTACCCCCCTCTTCAGGAACGGCCTCAGGACGATGGGAAAAGGGGTCAGGCCTGGAGGACTGCAAGGAGTCCTCCCTGATAGGAGGGAGGTGTTACAGCCCAGCTGAGTGTAATCATTGATTTGCATGGAACTGTGGTGGCACCTAAGTTCCTGGGACCTTTTCCCTATTTGTGAAGCAATCAATCCTGTGGCATTCCCGGCCTGCCAACTACCACCCAGTATGAAGATTCCCAATGTCTTAGTGTCCTCTCTTAAAACCCCCATTTTACTCTCCAGTCACTTCTTCCGGGATCAGACTCGTTAAACCGGATCCATTAACGTACAAAAATACGGGAGAATACGAAGTTCACTCTAATTTTGGATTCTCGCTATTCCAGGGGTCAGCTCCAGTTCTTGGAGCGAGTGGAAGTGCTTTGCTCCCTGAAGAGAGATCCTGGGTACCTTCAAAGGGAACTTCAATGCCCGGCCCGTTCTTAAGTCCCCTTCAGGAAGAAGAAGTTTCCGAAGAAACCGTTCTTTGACTCCTGAGGACCGTTCTGAAGAGGGGGTACTGTCCAGGGTGCAACGGATGGGCGGGAAATGGGGCTTATGCAAATGAGCCAATAGCGAGGCAAGGTTTGCGCCACCGCAGACCGCTGAGACGATAAGGCAGGATTGTTTGCTGCGACCCATACGGGTGCCTTCAAACTTGCAGGCAGCGCTGCTGGTCGCACCAAATAGATAGTGGGCGACCTGCCTTAAGAGAAGTACGTGCCTCGCGAACGTTCCCCGGGAAAAGTCTCCTCCCTCCGCTCCTGACAGGCCAACGTGCCGTCGCGGGAAATCGGTACAATCACGCATACTGGTTTATACGCGGGGGGGAGGGGTGGAACTTCTTCCAGGCGGTCGTAATTGACATATTACCTAGACCAGGGCCACTGGGGTTCCTATTTCTATCAGCTGCCACTGGCTGGCGGCGAGGCCGACGCGGACCCCTCCTCGCTGCACCTAAAGCAGGGAAAACACGCCCTATCCACCGATTTCGTCAGCCTCCAGAACTGGTAGCTGTTACACTGCGCGATTGCCGCACTTACGGAGAGCACAGCAATCCAAAACGTAGTGAGTACCTAATCGTATAAGCTACTGCCTTCTGTTATTTTTGTACACTCTGTACTGTAGGGCTTTCTTTCTCTGGACAACATATAAGGATGTGGCCTGAAGATAGCCGTTACATAGCACTGTAACGGACAAACTGGGAGATAATGGTATGTCCTGTAAGAGCGGTCAACATGACACTAACGACATCATGGCGAACATCTTGCACTTAGAACGAGCGTGGTAGCTATGTCGAGGCCGAGTATAGTGACTCCCATCTGACGATTTGTGTATGTGATAAATCTGTTTTCATTCAACCATTTAGTGAAGCGTCCCACGCATACTATAAGCTGATTTCCACTACATGGGTATTACAGTGCGTTATGGGTTCAGTACAGAATGGGCAGGTGGAATTGGCACGTGGACGTGACTAGTGCATAGAGTGAAGTATACTGTCCATCCATCACAAACCTCATTTCTGCGTGGGTAGGTCTGTGGAATGCACGGACCTAAGCTAAGACACATGGGACCGAACATACAAGTGCAAGGGCAGTTTTCAAGGTGCTTGCACCAACCGTAAAGAAGGTGCGTGGGCAGGGAGGCATAGGTGTGAGATGGGTGCCTCGTAATGACACTTCCTCTGCGCATCTACACCTTTTTGGGGGGTGGGTGATGCGGGGAGAGGTAAGCATTTGACATCTGTGTATTCCGATTACATGCCCATATACAATGTAATACGGTTATAAAAGGGGTGGGTAAGAGGGGAATATGACAATATGTCATAATTGGGTCCGGATAATCCTAGGGGGTATAGTTTGCACAGAGGATTATAGATCACGGCGGGGTCACTCAAGTATAGGTATAGAATTCTGTGGTGTAGGAAGAAATGTGAAGTATCTTGACATGAAAAAGTTGAAGATGGATCAGCAAATGGCAATAAATACAATTGTTATCCAATGATTCATGATACTACATAATTTCAATTCAAGTATGTGGTATACACACAGTGTGCGGCTACGAAAGGACAGAGAGGGTGGTGGAGGGGTGGTGACATAGGTGGTCACAGGAGAAGGTGATGATGGGGTATAGAGCAAACGACTAAGACAACGAAACGCGAGCAACACCAGAGAGTAGGGAAGGAATAAAAAATATCCCTGTCGCTGATGGCACAGCCAAAATTAACGGTAGAAAAAGAGGGTAGAAGACACAAAAAGGGGGTACACACGGCACTGGCGCGGAGTACAAATTGGATGAGCTCAGACAAAGAGGTCACTCTAAATTGGGGACTAAGAGGACGAACAAGCGAACAGGGGGGGGTCAGTGGGGGGGTACAGAAAGGTTGAAATCGCGGAAAGGATTGAAAGGTAAGGAACCACCTCCAGGGCCGGACGAGAAAGGGAAAAGGGAAAATTCATGCGGGGGGGGGTGCACCAAAGTGAGGACGAAGGGTAACGGTATAACATAGCTGTAACAAGAAAGCGGTGACAGTGAGTGAACCGGGGAGGGGAGACACAGGGGGAGGGAGGGGGAAAAGGGGGGAAGTGGGGAAAACAACGGTAAGAAAAAACCTGCGAGGAGTCCCAGGGAAAAAAAAGGAGAAGGGATTGGGGAAGTGTGCCGGTCCCAAAAATGTGGACCAAAATGTGGGGGATCAAGGCAGAGGTCGTAGAAGAAAGTAAGTAGGGGAAAATGGAATAGGGAGGAAAGAGAAATAGGACAGAAAAGAAACGGAAAAATGGAACGGAGGGGGAAAAAGAAAACAGGGGGTGAATAAAAACGACAGAGAGAGAGAAGCAGCAATGAGAAAATCAGAGGAAAAGTTGCTCGGGGGCGGGTTGAGAAAAAGAGGGGGGGTCTAGGTAAACCAGGGAAGAATCGGATCTAAGGGCGAAATGCGGAGGGGGGGATAGGTGGATGCGAGACTGTAGCGCAGGTAAAGGAAAAAACTAAGGAAATTGAATGTTGTTTATTGGAATAGTTAAAACGATTTAATGTGTCAAAAATGAGGGAGGATAGAGCACTTGAAGTTTTTGGGGGCTGGCCTAGGGCCCAGAGGAAGTGGGTCAGCGTACCGCAAGAATGCACAATGCAATATCTAATGACGTCGTCCGAGTCAGTACCGCCATCTTATTCATAATCGGCATTCGTGGTGCAGGTGAAGGAGAATTATGCTCATGTTATCGCTACTAATACGATTGTCGACATAATTAGCCCTAATATACATGATACAATTACGGGTACAGGGCCACGATGCGTCATGAGGAATAGAACAATGGAAAAAAAAGGGGATGGGGGGGGAAAACAGGAAGTAAAAAAAAAAGAGGAGAGCTGGGGAAGAAAAAACACACAGAAGGGAAGGGAAGAAAATAGGACACAAAAAGAAGGAGAGGGGACAAGCGGGAAAGCTGAGAAAAAGGACACAAGAGGGCGCTGCCCAAGACAAGTGTTCAGGGAGGAGTATAATGTAAGAGGGGCGCGGATAGATAGGAAGGCTCTCAGGAAAGGGGTTGTCATTAGGGGAAAGCGGGGGGTATGTAGGACACTTACAGGAAAGGGTGTAGGTGGATGTGTTGGATGAAGAAATGGCGATAGAAAAAAAGGGAAAAGGATATTATATCGTTAGGTTAGGCGGGTGGCTTGGAAAAAATTAGACAGAAGCGATTGGCGATACAGTAATAGGAAGCAGGATGCGTAGGTCCAGGAGGAGGAGAATCGCATACAAAAGGGGAAAAAGAGGGGAGAAGACCGAGGGGGGGGGGGGATGGGAGGGCTTAGGAACAAAAAGTGGATGGGAAAATAAGAAGACATAGGGGAGAGGAGGGCCTAAATGAAGGGGGGGGGAAGGGGGGAGGGGGAGGGGAAGGAGGATGAGAGAGAGATAGGGGGCGCTAATGGTAATGAGTCGTTAGAGTCAATCACCGGCTAAGAAAGGAACAGGATATAAGGACATGGGATGTGAAGGTCGGAAGGGGACAGCGAGAAGGGGGGGGGGAGGCGAAAACAAGGGGGGGACATAAACACAATTAGAAAAAAAGGGGATGGGGGGAGGGAAGTAAATACGGTTTGGGGAAGTGCAGAAAAGGAGAGAGTCAGCACGTGCAGGTAATCGGGAAAGAGGAGGGGGCGCGAAGAAGGAATAGGAAGAAGGTAAATAAGAGTTAGACAGGGAAGGCAGCGGATAACGAAGAGGGCGTGATCAATGAGGGAAAAGATTAAATGTGGAAGTGGAAAAAAGGCCCAAAAAAGTAAGGTAGCACGAGGGACAAAGGACGGGGAGAGTGTTGCATGGTTGGGTACAGGGTGTGCTGGGCCGTAGTGGTTGGCGGGGGAGGGGAGGGATAAAACATCGGGGGAAAGAGAAAGAAGGAAGGGTAAGGGGAGGTAAAAGAAATGATCTTGTAGGGTTGAAGGGGAAGTGAAAGGAGGAGGGAAGGAAGGTACCAGAAAAAACTAAAAAGCGAGGGGGTTAGAATGGAAAAGATGTGACGGGTAGTGGAGGGGGGGGGGGGGGGGAACGGGAAAGGAAAACAGAAAGCGAGACAGAAGGGAGGGCGGTAACGGATCATACCGAAAGTGGAGTGGCAGGGGGGGAGGGGACGGTGTTGCCTGCGGTTGCATAACCGGGGTAACACCTAGGGTGGGAAAAAATAAAAGCTCTAAGTTAAAGTCGTGGAACAGCCAGCAAGCTGAATTGGAGGATTGTTCCAAACCACTGCCTGTCTGAGTTGAGCTCGTGTAGTACCTGACCGACGGATCGGGTACTCCTTTCCTCCTCGTGTTCTTTGCTGCCATGAGCATAGATCTTGGGACTCTGGGTTTCCTTGCTTCCATATAAGTGCATGATTTGGTTTGTATATGTCTTAATTCGGCTAGTGGTATTGGGATTGGGAGGGTTTGGAAGTAGTATATAGGCGGGGGAGAATATTAATTTTTGCGGAGACGACTCTGCCAAACCAGGAATCTGGTATGTATTCCAAGTCTCTAAATCTCTCTTAATTTTGGTTAAATAGGGGGGGGTAGTTTAGTTTTTTGTATAGGAGAATACATTCAGAGATTTTTATCCCCAGATATTTTGTGGACGAGTCCACTCTATATTTGTAGTTTGATTGGAGAAGTCTCCATGTGGGTCTCAGGGAGGATATGTTCATGCCTCAGATTTGTCATATTTATCTTATAGCTGAGGCCTGACTAAATTGAGTCTATTTAATTGTTTTCGTTTAGGCGTATAGGTGACATCATCAGCCTGCATCGTCGCAAAAAGGTATATTTTATATTTTTGTCGGCTATGTTTATGCCTGAAATATTTGGGTCCGCTCTAACTTGAGCTGCCAGTGGTTCTATTGAGATTGCACAAAAGCAATGGGAATGGGGGCAACCTGGTCTGGTTCCATTTCTGATATGGATCGGACTGGATTGCCTCCTGGCAGTTCAGATATGCGGTAGGGGTTGGTAAAGTGCTCGAACCCCTTCAGGAATGGTCCTAGAGAAACCGAATTTGATCATTGTTTGATCAAGAAAGGTCCATTTTGATCCGGTCAAAGGCCTTCTCGGCATCTAGGCTCAGATCATGCCTGGAGTTTATTGAGATGCACGGGTGTGTTATATTAATAATTTTGGCGGGTGTTGTCAGAGGCCCTGTCTTCCTTTAGGAGATGGTACCTTGAGGTGGATATTCCTAGAGGAGAGCCATACCAATCCCCTGGTTTGTAACTGGGCGCCGAACGACGACGACGATCGGCTTGTAATTTCGATCTGCGGGAGGAGTTGAGAAGGGTAGACTGAATCCTGGACCATGCGGTTTGGAGGGAAGAAATGCATTCATCTACGGCTAGTACTCCAGAAGAAATGTTGGGGATGGGAAGACAGGGAGGGTGGAACCCATAATTTATAAAGAAGGGTGACTCCCGGGTAGACTCGTTTTTTGCAGAATTGACGGCATACTCTGCCCAAGAGAAGAGTTGAGCCCAATCATCCTGGAAATCGGATATAAAACATCTCAGGTACTTCTCCAGGGATTGATTGATTCTCTCTGTTTGTCCATTGGACTGAGGATGATAGGCGGAAGAGAAGGAAGAAGAGATGCCCAATCTCTTCGTGAAAGCTCTCCAAAATTTGGATACGAACTGAGAACCTCTGTCAGACACAATGGACGAAGGGATCCCATGAATCCGGAAAATCTGCTCCGTAAAGATATCAGCAAGGGCGGGGGAGGTGGGTAATCCTTTAAGTGGAATGAAATGGGACATCTTCGAGAACCTGTCCACGACCACCAAGATAGTGTTCATTCCTCTGGACCTGGGCAACTCCACAATGAAGTCCATAGAAATGTTGGACCAGGGGCGGTCGGGAACTGGAAGGGGTAACAGAAAACCCTGAGGCTTTTGACGGAGAGTCTTGCTTTGAGCGCACGTGGGGCATGCGCGGGTAAACTCCAGAATATCTTGAGACATCCTTGGCCACCAGAAATTCCGACGAATGAGATCAGTAGTCTTTTTAAAACCTGGATGACCTGCAGATTTAGAGGAGTGATCCCAAGACAGGACCTCTGGAACAAATTTGGATGGTACAAAGAGTTTTTTGTCGGGAACGACCAAGTCCTTGGGAATGCGTCTCTGAGAGTGCAAAATCTTGTCAAGATTCTTGAAAGTAGATGTGGCGAGAATCCTCTCATGTGGAAGGATAGTCTCCAATGATTCCTCGGGCCTCTCTTCAGAAGAATGTATACGGGAGAGTGCGTCTGCCTTTACGTTCTTGGTGCCAGGAATATAGGACAGGTGAAAATCGAATCTAGAAAAAAAAAGAGCCCAACGAGCCTGTCGTGGACCAAGGTGTCAAGCGTTCTCTATGTAAAGAAGGTTCTTGTGGTCCGTGAGAATAGTAAACGGCTCTTTTGACCCCTCCAGCAGGTGTCTCCACTCTTGAAGAGCCATCTTCACGGCCAGAAGTTCCCTGTTACCCACGTCATAGTTCCTCTCGGCAGACGAGAATTTCTTGGAAAAATATGCACAGGGATGTAACTTATCTTGGGGCGTGGGTCTCTGGGAAAGAACGGCACCAGCGCCGCAATCAGAAGCGTCGACCTCCAGGACGAAGGGAAGTTCGATGTTGGGATGATGGAGAATAGGTGCGGATATAAAGGCTTCCTTGAGTGTCTCGAAGGCGGAGATAGCCTCGGGTGACCAAGCAGAAGGATCAGCTCCTTTTTTGGTGAGCGCAGTGAGGGGTGCCACAATGGTGGAAAAACTCCGTATAAACTTACGATAGTAATTAGAGAACCCTAAAAAACGTTGTATGGCCTTGAGATAGTTGGGTCTTGGCCATTCAGTGACTGCTTGAAGTTTACCGGAGTCCATCATAAACCCCTCATCGGAAATGATATACCCAAGGAACGGAGTAGAGGTCGTATGAAAGGTGCACTTCTCCAGTTTGGCGTACAAATGGTGTTCACGGAGACGGTAAAGGACGTAGGAGGTGTGGCGTATATGGTCCTGGAGATCTTTGGAAAAAATCAGGATATCATCCAAGTATACAATAACAAAAATATTGAGTACCTTACGAAAGACGTCGTTGATGAAATCCTGGAAGACAGCGGGAGCATTACATAAGCCGAAAGGCATTACTAGATATTCGTAGTGTCCACTACGCGTGTTGAAGGCCGTCTTCCATTCATCCCCCTTCCTGATGCGCACCAGGTTATAGGCACCACGTAGATCCAACTTGGAAAAAATCTTGGCCCCCTGTAATTTATCGAACAGTTCGGTAATAAGGGGAAGGGGGTAACGATTTTTAATAGTGATGTGGTTTAAACCCCTGTAGTCGATGCAATGCCTCAACGACCCGTCCTTTTTCTTGACGAAGAAAAACCCAGCCCCTGCTGGGGAATTGGAGTGACGAATAAAGCCTTTCTTGAGATTCTTATGGATATATTCATCCATAGCATGAGATTCTGGTAACGACAAAGGGTAGGTCTTGGACTTGGGTAGAGAGTAACCTGGAACTAGATCGATCGGACAATCGTAAGTCCTGTGTGGCGGCAAGAGGTCTGACTGTACCTTATTGAAAACGTCCTGGAATTGATGGTAAATGGAAGGTAGAATAACTTCGGGAACAGAGGTATTGGCCAGCAGTTGATGAGTCTCGCCTGACCTCGGCCTCCAGGAAATGGGGGCAGAGGAAGTCCAGTCAATGAGAGGACTGTTAAGCTGTAGCCAAGGAAGACCAAGGGTGATGGGTATCCCAGGAGCGTGAATGGCATCGAGAACTAAGATCTCCTTGTGCAGATGTGAGGACAGAAGCAAGGGAGCCGTCTCTAAGGAGATTTGGGCCGGGGTAAGAGGACGTCCATCGATACCGACGAGTGTGATGGGAACCTTCTTTCTTACGAGTGGTATGCGGTTTAACCTGGCGAATTCAAGATCCACAAAGTTTCCTCCAGCTCCTGAGTCAATGAAAGCGGCGGTAGAAGTCTTGAACTTATCGCCTGAAAGGGAGACTGGAAATGTAAGTTTTTTAGGGAGTTCACCTTTAGAAAGGGGACGTGGAGACATTACACCCAGAGAAAGCCACTCTGTACTCACTGGGTGTTCCCGTACAGGATGCAGTGGACACCCCCGAATCAGATGTTCCATGGATCTGCAGTAGAAACACAATCCCCCGGCGTGGCGGAACTGCCGTATCGGTGTGCGGATGCGTTGTACCCCCAATTGCATTGGCTCTGGCAACTCCAGTGCAGGAGTGTTGCTGGGAGTACTGGAGAACGGAACTTGAAAGTTATGGACGCGAGTGCGCTGACGCTCTGAGCGGCGTACCTGGATACGTTGATCCACTCGGACAGCCAAATCAATGAGGACCTCCAATTGATCCGGACTGGATTGGCGAGAGAGTTCATCCTTGATGGAATCTGCCAGGCCTTGCCAGAACACGGAGACGAAAGCCTCTTGTCCCCAGTTAGTCTCGGCTGCTAGAGTTCGGAATTCCACAGCATACTGCGTCACCATTCGCCGTCCCTGAGTGATCTGGAGGAGAGAAACAGATGCCATCTCCCGACGAGCGGAAGAATCGAATACTTGTTGAAACTCGGCTTTAAATGCCGGGTAATCTTGGGTAAGGTCAGAACGTCGCTCCCAAACCAGGGAAGCCCAAGCCAGGGCACTGCCAGTGAGGAGGTTATAAATGTAGGCTACCTTCTTGAGATCAGTATTGTAGAGATGGGGGAGCTATTTCAAACTGCACCTCACACTGGTTAGGAAACCCCCACAATCTTGCGGTTCACCTGCATAAGGCTTGGGGGGAGGAATCCTTACATCTGAGCTGCTAACTGCGCTTGCGGAGTGGGGGCTTACATCTGGCGGGGTCGCGGTTGGTACCCTGTCTGAGAGTACTGCGACCTGGCGTGTAAGTGTCACAATTTGTTCCACCATGGCCTGGTTATGCTGAAGCAGATTAGAGAGAAACTGTTGAAGTTCGGTCTGGTCTGCGTCTTGTGGGCTCGACATAATGTTACGCCGGTGTTGCCCGCAGACCAGACCCGTCCCCTGTGCTGAGGTGGGACGTAGGGATACACGCACCCGCAGCAAAGGGAGCGCGTCCGGAGTGTGGTGTTAGTGTTGCCAGGCCAGGTATAGTAATGAAGAGAATGGAAACAAAAGAAAACAGCGCACAACGCCAAATAGTGAAGCAAATTCAACAATATATTATAGAATTAAAAAGGGGGTAATATATCTGCGTACATGAAAAAAGTTGGTAAAAGGCATGTAGTGTGTATCACACTGTTTACCACTTGGCAGCTGTTAGCTGTAGATTGAGGTGCTTGCTTCCCTCTGCTGCTGCAGCTCAGTTGATTCTGGGGCAGGACGTCAGTCTTTTCACTCCCAAGGGGATTTCCCTTCATGCAGCCAGGTTCAGCAGCTGGTACTGGGGTTCGGTGAAATCGCTGAAGAAGTAGTTAATTCTACGAAACTAGTTGGATGTAACATTCTATTGCCTTATATCTGCTTACATTGGCCTTTGTCTATGTATTGGCCTGTCCTGTTTTTATTTCATCCTGTGTGCTGTTTTGGACACTTGTGAGAGACTTTGTAAGACTGTTCAAACTTCCCTATTGAATCCACCACTGCTGCATCGTGGCACGCTGAGGGCACCCCAGCAAGCTGCGTTTTAACCTCTGTGCAGAGGATACACCTGCCGAGGTACAGGAGCAGCTTCATATCGGCCAGGAAGCAGGAGCGATTTCACCGAGCCCCAGTACCAGCTGCTGAACCTGGCTGCATGAAGGGAAATCCCCTTGGGAGTGAAAAGACTGATGTCCTGCCCCAGAATCAACTGAGCTGCAGCAGCAGAGGGAAGCAAGCACCTGAATCTACAGCTAACAGCTGCCGAGTGGTAAACAGTGTGATACACACTACATGCCTTTTACCAACTTTTTTCATGTACGCAGATATATTACCCCCTTTTTAATTCTATAATATATTGTTGAATTTGCTTCACTATTTGGCGTTGTGCGCTGTTTTCTTTTGTTTCCATTCTCTTAGTGTGTGTGGGGTGCTGAGCCACCCCAGCGTTTACAGCTGCAGACGCCATTATCCCCAACACGGTTATGTGGCACTTATTATTTAATGTTTAATTATCTCACTGTGGGAGTTGTGGTTTAATTTAAAAAAAAAAAATTTTTATCACTAAATTAATGGTATAGTCACTGCACTGTATATATTTATACATTTAAACTTTATAGGTAGTTAGGTAGTAGCGCACAGTTTTGTTTTTTGTGTTTATAGTAATGAAGACAATACTTGCCGGTACCGGTAGTAGAGGAGGAGTAGTTATTGCCATTGCCAAGATCAGGGATAGGAGAGTTGCGGATGAACGAAGGTATAAGCCGTGTTACAGGGATGCCAGAAGTCACAAAGTCAAAGTAGAGCCGAAGTCGAGAGCCAGAGTGGGTAGTCGTCCAATCCGCGTCAATACCTGAGGAGTCACTGAGAGAGTAGTCAAATGCTTCCATACAGAACTATGTCGAGCGACGAGTGATGGGAAACACAGGCATAATAAAGCTGGGCAGGCCAATGGGAAAAGGGGGCAGGCCTGGAGGACTGCAAGGAGTCCTCCCTGTTAGGAGGGAGGTGTTGCAGCCCAGCTGAGTGTAATCATTGATTTGCATGGAACTGTGTGATGCTTGGGGGTGACGCCTCACTGCAGGAGCAGTGGTTAAAAGTGCTCTGTTAGGCGTGTGCTCTGTAAGCTGGGAATGCATGCACATAACGTCTGAGGCTGGCGTGCGTGTAGGTGTGCGTGCAGGAGGGCGTGGGCGCGCCCGGTGCTGAGCAGAGGGATCGCCGAGGGGAGTGATCCCGCGACGGCGGCAGGGGCGAGGAGCCGTGGAGGACGGTAAAGCAGGATTGTTTTGTGGGACCAGGGGCTCCCTGCGGAGAGGGGGTGCTCTGTGTGGGAAGCTAGGAGAACGCCGATTCCTGACACTCTTGCGATGAGCCGCTTCGTAGGTTATTATGGGAGAATCCTGCCCAAGGTAAGAGAACGTCCCAATCATCTTGAATGTCCGAAATGAAACAACGGATATATTATTCAAAGAACTGATTAGACCGCTCTGTTTGTCCATTAGACTGGGGTTGATAAGCGGACAAAAAGTGTAAAATCACTCCAAGTTGTTGGCAGAAGGCCCTCCAGAATTTGGAGATAAATTGAGAGCCCCGATCTGACACGATTACTTGAGGAACTCCATGGAGTCAGAATATCTCATTAATTAAAACGTCAGAAAGTTTAGCAGCATTAAATAATCCCTTCAGAGGAATGAAATGAGCGTGTTTGGAGAACCTGTCCGCAACCACCAGGATCATGCTCATGCCCTTGGATAAGGTCAACTCCACTACAGAGTCCATAGAAATATGAGTCTATGGCCAGTCTGGGATCAGAAGAGGTTGTAGTAACCCCATAGGGCGATTCCTGGGTGTTTAGGTCCGAGCGATAGGACAAAAGGACACTAAGTTCTTTGCATCCTTCTGGATCCCCGGCCACCAGCAATTCCAATCCAAAAAATCGATGGTCCTCCTTTCTCCAGGATGACCCGAGGTTTTGGAACTATACCCCACTCCAAGACCTTTTGTTGAAAGGCTGGAGAAACAAAAAGGCGTACCTCCAGAACTTTAAGGCCTTCTGGAGGTAAGGATTGGTCCAGAATGATGTCTTTTAGAGAGTCAAAAGTAGCGGCCAAGATGATGCGCGATGGAGGAGGAAGAATGTATTCATCGCAGTCTTCTGCAATGTCGTCGACCAGGAATTGTCGAGAAAGGGCACTTGCTTCTATATTCTTGGACCTTGGAAGGTAAGAAATAATAAAGTTGAAACGAGAGAAGAATAATGACCACCGTGCTTGTTGCGAAACCCAATCGACGGGCGCCCTTGATGTACAAGAGGGTTTTGTGATCTGTGAGTATAGTCTGGATTTTTGGTACCCTCCAGCAAGTGTCTCCATTCCTGCAAACCATTTTTATAGCCAAGAGTTCTCAGTTTCCAACGTCATAGTTCCGTTCGGCTGGGGAGAATTTTTTGGAGTAGAATGCACAAGCGTGCAATTTGGCCTTTGGGTTTTTTCTCTGAGATAGTACCACTCCTGTCCCCACATCAGATGCGTCTACCTCTAGGGTGAAGGGTAAAGTGGGATCAGGGTGCACCAGAACTGGAGCCGAAGCGAAGGCTTTTTTTAATCTGTCAAATGCATCTGCAGCGTCAGCAGACCATTGAGAAGGGTCTGCCCCTTTCTTGGTTATGGCGGTGATAGGCGCCAGAACGGATGAAAAGTTCTGGATAAATTGGAAGTACTAATTAACAAAGATACTTATAATGTTCGTCACGCATATTGAAAGTTGTCTTCCACTCATAAGCTTGACAAATTCTCACCAAATTTTAAACCCCTCGTAAATCCAATTTGGTGCAAATGGAAGCTCATTTCATCCGGTGTCGGCTCCTTGTGACCTTGGACAAGTCACTTTATATCCCCGTGCCTCAGGTACCAAAAACATAGATTGTAAGCTCTACGGGGCAGGGACTGTGTCTGCAAAATGTCTCTGTAAAACGCTACGTAAAAGTAGCAGTGCTATACAAGAACAAACAATTATTATATTACTATCATCCTGTCAAACAGTTCAGAAATGAGTGGTAATGGATAGCTTTTTTTATCGTGATTTTGTTGAGTCCTCAGTAGTCAATGCACGGCCGTAGCTTTCCATCTTTATTTTTAATGAAGAAAAATCCTACGCCAGCTGTAGAAGACGACTTACAGATGAATCCCCTCTGAAGGTTTTACTGAATGTACTCTTTCATGGAGCGGTTCTCCAGAGGTGATAGTGGATGTGAACCGCCTCTGAGAGAAACCGAGCCAGGCAAAATATCAATGGGACAGTCAAATGACCAATGTGGTGGTAACTCCTCGGACTGAACTTTGTCGAATACATCCAGAAAGGTGGAGTAGATGGTGGGTAGGCCGGAGTCCACCTCGGACGGTACTGAAACACCAGCCAGCGTTTGGGAAGAAACGGAACATTTCTTTAAACATCGTGAACTCCAATTGACGAGTCGAGACTCCGCCCAATCCACGAAAGGGTTATGAAGTTGAAGCCACTTTAACCCCAGAATTATGACAATATTGGGGCAGTAGATTACGTTCAGTCGAATCTTGTTCATATGGGCCATACCTGTCTCCAACTATAGTAGAGCTGCCTCTAAGGAAATGAACGCTAGCTGTAATGATCTGGCATCGATCGCCTCCAATGCTATCGGAGATTTTCTCCATACCAACGGAATTCCATGTTTCACGCAAAAGGGATCCGGGATTTAGTAAAGTTACATGTGCGGTATAATTTTGTATGTATATGTGTATACATATACATATTTGCACTATTCTCTGACAACATTATTTATATTTACATTACATTTATAAATCACCAGACATAAAATAGTTATAGTCGTTTTTATTTGATACATATTTTTTCACATTCACTGTCTTGTCACACTCTCCCTCTCACATCTCTTTAATGTCTAGGCTGCCTTTGCATTTCAAAAGAGAATAGCCTTCTACAGTATGTCTCTACTGTTCATTTTCACACTAGGCTACATGTTTCTACCTCATCTTATTTCACACTTCTTGTCTACATCCATTGTTACCAGATATCTTACATACACTGTATATAATATTGTGTTTCTGCCATACCCGATGAGGGACCCTAAGAGGTTGAAAAGCATGTAACATATCCCCTACTTCTTGGTCCAATAAAGGTATCATAGCAACTACTCCCTCTCCCTAGTTTGTTACTACATGGATTTAGTAAAGGAGATGTGGGAAGAGCAAATCCCAAGAGCAGTGTCAGGATCTAAGAGTCTCGCTACCCTCGGCGTGCTTCTCGCTTACCTCGGCCCGCTATTGGGTGCTCCTTTTCCCCCTCCTCATGCGGCGCATCACCTGGGCCATCTACCAGCCGCTGGTCTATGGTCTTGCTATAATATTAATAAGGACTCCTCTGGCCCTGCCTCCGGGTTGCCCCCCACGCAGGGGAGTCATCGGCATGTCATGTACGCGTGGGACAGCATCATCAGCCTCTGCCTGTAAGCCCTCCCACACCTGTCTCCTGCACCTCATCAACCGATCTCAGCAGGCACTCCGAACATGCTCCCCTCTCCTTGTCCTCATTGGTCCCAGTATGCCTTATATGCTCAGCCATTTCTCTGGTTCATCGGCTAAGCATAAACCTTACTACTAGCGAAGTGTTCACTGCTGTCTTGCCTCCACAGTTGTTGTGCTTTCTGATCCTTGCTCCTGACCTTAGCTCTTCCTCCGGACTCCGCTCTTCTGTTCTCCTGACCTCGGCTATGTATAACCATCCACATCTCTCCTCTGACCTCGGCTAAGTACCACGACGATCTGCCTCTTTCCCTGAACACGGCTAGGTACCTCCTATGATCCGCTACTCTCCAACAATGACCTTGGCAAGTATTACTGACCATCCTGACCGCTCCTACTCCGACCCGGCTACCTTGACCAATGTACCAATCTACACTCCAGATGCGCCCACGTGGCTGTGGGTTGGTGCAATATCAAATCCTCACCTCGGTCCCGTGGTTTGTGGTGAGCACTCCGTTACAAGCAGATAATCTAGTTCAATATGTGTTGAACCCAAGAGAAAGTTTAAATTATTTAGGGGCATTTGCATAAGAAAACCTACAGTAAGCACAAAAGGCACAGGTTTGAAATAACCTCGAAAGTAGACTATGAAATATTGCAACAAGGGGAAAGATAAACTGATTAATCATATAAATCTTTTAAGCCCTGGAAAGCTCAAGAGAATATATTTATTTCAGTAAGAGATGAGGGGTTAGATTTGGGGCCATAAGCAGATCCCGTACAAGAATGGAAGATTGTCCAACTAGGGGAGAATCTCTCAGACTAGAAGTTACAGGCACAAAAGATAGCAAAACAATTCTCTGGTTTTCCCTGGCAACAAAGAGAACACATCTGATTCCCCACCTTGTCGAAACTGAACTAGGTAAGAAAGTAAAACAAAGACCTTATCGTATTCCTGAAAAATTAAAGAGAGTTGTAAAAGCAGAACTGGAAAGCATGCTTAAATTGGGTGTTCTAGGAAGATCCCAGAGTGAAAGGTGTATCCCCATTGCATTAGTTCCTAAACCTGATGTGTCTAAAAGATTTTGTATCGATTTAGGAAAGTAAATGTAATTTTTCAATTCGATGCGTACCCCATGCCAAGAGATGAAAAAATGTTGTAGAGTCTAGGAGGCCTAAATATATCACAATATTAGATTTGACTAAGGGATGTTGGCAAATCCCATCAATGGAAAAGTCACAGGAAAAACTGTTTTGCCACCCCCATTGGCTTGTTTCATTTTTGAGCATGTCTTTTGAGCTACATGGTGCCCCTGCTACCTTGCAGGGGTTTATGGATCAAGTTTTATTACCCCATAACAAGCACACTGCGACATACCTTGATGACATGGTCATCTGTTTCACAGATTGGTAATCCCAGTTAGCCAAAGTAGGAGCAATGCCCCTAAGGGAGTCAGGCCTAACAACCAATCCAGTAAAGTGTTCAATTTGAAACAATTATAACAGGTATCTGAGCTACTGTACACACTGGGCAATGGCAAAATAAAACGTGTGTGTAGTAAAGAACAAGCGTTTATGGATTGTTCGGTGACAACAACAAAGAAACAATTAAGAGCTTATTTGGATTTGGCAGCATATTATAGGAAATCTGTACCAAGTTTTTCAACTGTCCATGCCCCACCTAATGACCTAACCAAAACGATTGTACCCAACAAGGCTCGATGCACAACACAGTGTGAGGAAACTTTTCAGGGAGTGAAGAAAATACTCTGTTCAGAGCCAGTACAACAGAGCCCAGACTTCGGGAAACCCTTTGTTTTACAGACGGTTAACTCAGAAGTAGATTTAAGGGCCATCTTTTCCCAAGAAACAAATGGAGAGGAATTTCCTCTTCTATACCTGAGTAGAAAACTGTTTAATAGCAAACAGGCCTACTGAGTAATAGAGAAAGAATACTTGCGGCAAAGTGGACAGTATTGGTGCTCAGGTATTGCCTCCTGGGCACAACATTAACCCTCATCACAGAACATGCTCCCCTGAAGTGGCTTCATAGCATGAAGGACACTAACCGTAGGGTCACTCGGTGGTACTTTGCCCTTCAACCTTCTCATTTCGATCCATTATAGGGCAGGAAGACTCCATCTCAATGCAGATTTTATTGTCCTGGGAAGGGAGGGATGTGCCAGGTAGCGAGTCTCCGTGAAGCAACTATATGAGGGAGTGTATAAGGCAGGTTGGAAAATAGGGAATGAAAATGTTAGACTCCCTGACTGTTTCAGGCAGATAAAACCACACCATAGCTTCCAGGTTTGCCTAAAGTATACAGGAAAAAGGCCCATCAGCAGCTTTGGCACATATTGAATCAGTGGCACTTGAATTTACTGGAGTTGAAAACTTGGGGCGTTTCTCAACATTTCATTTTAAACAATTTTTTTTGTTTTGTTATATTTAACTGTTCTATTTGTTTTTAAGATTTTATGACTATTTGAAGCATTTCTTTTATGCCATGTATGATTTTTTAAATACGTATTTTACGTTTTTGCCATCATTCTGTAAAAACCCCAAATCAAAATGAAAGCATGAAAACATTTTAGAACCAAAACCACGTCCAAAACCCTGTCTTTTTTTTTTAGGGCCCTTACCAATTCCCAAACCAAAACACCAATGAAAATACCAACCCAATCTAAATACTTATCTTATACTTACTTGCAATATAAGCACAATGTACATTAATGGCGCTATATAAATAAAGACATACAATATAAGGTGAAGGAGATAAGATCTTCTACACACGGTGAGATTACAGAAAAGGGTGCTTTTTTAGTTTGGGTTACCATGTTTGAAACCAATAAACAAAAAATAACCAGAATTGTCCTGCGCAACATACAAAGTGACACAACATATAGTACAATACTTCAGTGCTAATCTGTTCAAGAGTAAGTGTCATTTAGTTAAACCCTTTGGCCAAAGCGTTATAAGCCTGCAGCCAACATCAAGGCATGACCAAATTGCCAATGTTTGAAACATAACACCGGAAAATTATTGATGTATTCTTAAAGATATTTCACTTTCAAAGTGATATAAATCAACAAGGTTCACCCTAAATATTTTTTTGTTAATGTTTAATATTATTGAAAGTTGAAAAGGTAATCCAGACTGTCACTCAGCTGTTTTCTGTTTTCTGGCAGAATTGAAAAAATGCTGCCAATTTTACAAAGTGCCAACACCTTGCTCAAAATTCCATTACTCCAAAGAAGAACCATGAAATGACTCCTATGTTGTTAATATTGGATAAGATCAAGGAAAAGGACATCTATAATAAAAGTGATAAAACAGGCAATTCTCATTGTGTTCCATTATTGGAGAACTAGGCATGGTTTAGTACAAAACAAAATTAAATGTAAATTAGTTGGAGCAGAGTAAAATTGCCTGCCACAAAATAAATTAGATGCAGTGGTCATCGCATATAAATGGAAAAAATAAATAATAGTGAATTCAAGTTTTCCTCATAAATCAAATGGTAAGACATTGTTAACTAATATGGAAGAGAATATTAATTTACCCAGCCAAAAAACATAACCTCAATAGTTGTTCATGGTCTTACCTGGCGTTATAAATATATATTGTGGTAATAATGTTTATGGGGTCTGTAATATCTCATTGTTCGATAGATCAGCAAACATACAGTAATTAATATCTCCACATTTGTACAATATCTCAATAATTCTACATGGCAAGTTAAAATACATTTTTGAGTACTCAAAGTGAATTCAGTGTGTGGGGTAATTTCCCATGTACGCAGGTAAAAATAATAAATACCTCGGCACTTCATTGCATGCCATGGCCCTGTGATCACAATGGCCCAGTGGTCTCTTGGGGTGTTATACTGTAGCACCACTGAGAAATCCATGGGGAGAGCTGGATACAGAATCTAGGGATCTGGAATAGCAGAGTAGTCAGTATGAGAGCCAGAACTGGAACCAGGGATCAGGGTCTGCAGAGTAGTCAGGAAGCAAGCTGGAGTTGGAACTAGGAATCAGGATGGGAAGAGTAGTCAGTATGAAAGCTGGAGTCAGAACGAGGGTTTAGCATCAGCTGAACACTGAACCAGGAAGCAGGAACAGCAACAGCACTGCAGAACAGGCGATAGTAGCAACACAGCCTACCACTTAGGCCGTGATTATAGTTGTGGTGCGCCGCGGGTACAATAGTGTGTTCCTCAATAAAGTTGCCCAAAGTGCACTCGAGCGCTGCAGAGCAAATGCACGGGCAATTTTTGAAAATACAAATCAATTTTTTTTCCTCGCGATGCTGCGTCATGGCCGCGTCACGTGAGCGGTTGAGCCAATGAGGGCGGACTTGCTTGGAGACGCATCCATCACACCTCTGCCATGCCTCCCTATCGCCTCCCGATCTCGTCCAGCCTCAGTGCATGTATCGTGCGAGCAATAGGCCTGTGTGACGTCATGCACTCGGTCGCACGCACGCCTCAACGATAATCGTGACCTAAGTTAGCAAGCAAGTTGTAAAGCAAAGCATGTTTGGAACTGGCGCCTTTCATAAGCCTTGGGTATGTCTGTTAATGATATCCCATTCTTGTGATTAGGTTTGTTCCTTTGTCTTAGTAACTCTAACTGCAGTTAGTAAAATGAAGTGAAACAGGGTGATTAACATCTTTAGTTGGAAAAAGTCACATAATATTCCAGATAATGGCTGTTAAGAGGATGCCTGCGGCCCCACGGTTAGTGAGGAATAGACCACCTGAAGACTACAACAATGTGATTATCCTGGATCTAGACTGCAAATGTAGAAAACGAAGAATCCGTGAAAAAATGAATAATCATATATTACTCACACCCTTATGGTTGAAGTGTCCGGTGTTGGCGTGCTCCCAGCTCACGTGTAGAGTACCGGAAATTCTCCCATGGGGACGAAATAGAGCTGTACACTTCCTGAGAACAAAAATGATGTGATCCGGATCGCACTAAAAATATTAATTTGGCCATCAGCAACATAGTAAAGTAGAAATGAAGGGAACCTCTAATGCGTTTCGCTCATTTCTGCGCTTTATCAAAGAGTGATGTTCCTCTATGAGAGATAAGATTAAATAGGTTGCTTGGATCAGGTGCTCAGTCACCTGTGCTCCGCTGAAACTGGTCCTCACTGGAAGGGAAACCAATGGGTATAGACAGAACCCAGATGGCGGCGCCTCTGGTTGGAGTCATAATTACATAACATAAAAGAATATCAACAAACATTATTAGTATATTCAAATTGCAAAATACATAAAGTGCACAGAATCTCACAATCATATTTGTAGTCAATGTGAATGTCACAGCAGCAAAGAACAACAATTATTTATTAATATTAACCAACAAAACTGCATAACATAGAAGACTATATGAATAATTAAAATAATATACTAAACTAAAATAAATGGTTAAAAACGAAATATACCTGGAAATAATATTTAGATTAAGTAAATCTTTATATTATTATTATACATGGTTGATTGACTAAAGACGATCAAGAGACATTAATAGATACATACTGTACATATTTTGTCTATTTCAAATAAACTCTTATGGGCTCAGATTTGAATAATGCGTTCAAAGAAGTTAACGAAACGGATAGGTCTATATTAATACAGAACAAAAAAAGAAACAGATGTAACCAGGTCTCCCCTGCTGAGCAGCACCCCCCTCACCTGGTGTTCGATCGCGGGCACCGCCGAGGCCAATGGCGGCCCCGCGCGGCGATCGAACAGGTAAGAGCAGTCAGGTCCCGGCTCGGGGGTTGCTGGGGACGCGTGCGCCCGGTTGCGTAAGCCGCCGACGCCGTCGCAGGGCTCCTGGAGCCGGGCGGCAGGCGCCGCCATTGCCCCTTAGTCCGCATGCGCAGTTAGAGCCCCAGATAGGGCAGAGTCCGCGCGGGGCAGGAACAGCCAGGAAAGTCGCGCGAGCCGAGATAGCAGGGAAAGGTTGAGGCGGCCCCATAAGACCTCGCGCATGCGCAGGGCTAGCCAGGGAGGCAGGGACAGCCCTAGAAACAGTGAGGCTGCCCTTAGATGTTCGCGCATGCGCAGGAGAGGTACGCACACGGGCCCAATGTTTTCTAGGCTCCATGGGACTACAATTCCCATGGAGCATAGCGAGACAGGCACCATGGCTCATAGGAGCCAATAGGCTGAAGGATTGTCCTGGAGCAATGGATACATTTGGCGGGCTTGGAGCACGTTAGTTCAGTCAGAGTCAGGAGCCCAAGAAGGAGGTAGGTGCGGAGCCAAACTCCCTGCACTAGGCCAGCGGCCCTAAGGCCCTAGTTAACCCTGTGTTTCCTCAGGTTAGTGAGTGTTGCCAGGGATAGTCTCAGAGAGGGACCCTGTCACTCATGGTAGTCAGAGCTGGGGAATAGCCAGGGACAGTGGGCTGAGGTTAGTCTGCAGAGCGTTGCGGCAGGCGTTTAGGTGAATTAGTGGCATGAGACAGCTGGGGGGTTCATAGCGGTAACCAGTCCGGGGAGCCATAGCCCAGGGTCCGTGTTGCGAGTGGCGAGGCGCTGGGGGGGTTCATAGCGGTAACCAATCCGGGGAGCCATTGCCCAGGGCGGCGTTGCGCGTAGTACGAGGCAACTGGGGGGGTTCATAGCGGTAACCAATCCGGGGAGCCATGGCCCAGGGCCCGTATTATGAGTAGGGTGGGTACAAGACCTACCTATATAGGATAGGCAACCCCGAATGCCCTAGGAGTTGACCCTTAAGCCACTTAAGGATGCTGTGCTATAGGGACGGCCTATAGTGCAGGGTGTGTCACGTTGCTGTATCGTTAGAGAAGGACTCAGCGGATGCTGCGGTTCCAGTGACGAAGTTCGGACCCACGTTGGGGTCCACGGAGAATATCACCTGGATAGGATCAGACGGATGCATCGCACGTCTGACCCTTTGAGAAGAGTGTTGCAGGCCCGAGCATCGGAGTGCTCGGAAGGTACCTCTGAATTATATGTGCACCAACAGGCCTATTAGTTCATAGTGACTGCGCAGTCACCCACGACTCCGTAGGAGTACGGGACATTGGGTGTGGGGGATTACAGAACACTGGGTGGGAACACCAGACATTGGGCCTGAGGTGATAAGGTTATGATGTTATGTAATGTGTCATATTACATGTTAGTAAAGTCCTTAGTTATTATACCCCATTGTGTATGTGATCATTGTGTTTGTCCTGCGAGGATCCACTCCCCCTCTGGTGGGAGCCATCGCAGGTGGAGGCGCTGCATCGTGTAAGTGAATACCCATAGTGTTGGGTTAAACCCCAGGTTCCCCGTGGCGGAAGCTCAGCCCTCCTGTGAGCCAACAGGTAACGCACCACATTCGAGTAACATTGTATGTTCATACACCTCCACAGTATAATCTGCGATTGGGGGGGGGGAATACCCGTTACATTTGGAGGCGCTGCTGAGATAGACCTGGGGTGCCCTGTTCCATTTTTTTTCAAATTGTCCAAGTTCTATTTTTTTGTCCACCATGGTTGTCAAGTCCGGACACGAGGTCCTCGCCTGGGCCTTGAGGATAAATAATCTTAGCCCCCGCCGTGTGGTGGCCTTAGAAGGCGTTCCCGCCAATATATCTGAAGATGAGATCTATGAGCATATGCGTAAAATCCCTGGATGGCAGCACGCTCTTCTTATAGACTTAGAGCCAGCTTCCACGTCCCCGTGGAGATCGCGGCTTTTTGTTGTGTCATCCTCAAGGGATATATGCCCGTCCGAGTCACCGTCCACGTTATTTATGCCCGGGTGTCCCCCTGAGGGTTACCCTTTAGTATACGCTGACCCCGCGCCATGGCAACTTCCTCCAAGTGAGATGCGTGCACGTGATACTGCTCCCAAGGCGCAGAATGATTTTGCAGAAAACCATCCGGGACTGGCGGGAAAACCAGAGCCCCGCCCCCGTAATGTGAGTGACTCAGTGCAGAGCCAGAGCCACTCAGTGATAGAGCACACCCCTCCTTTAAATTCCACCAGGGGGAGTGAGCACAGTGAACAGCCATTAGACCCTTCTATTCACCAGGAGGAGGAGGAGGAGGAGGAAGGCATTGTCGTAGACATGGAATAATTTCTTTCTGAGCAGGAAACCGAGATAGACTGTCAAGGGATACACCCTAGTGTGTATGTGGCCTGGCGCGCGCCCGGAGTAGATTCTCTTCTCTTCATATGCTCCTGCCTGCAAGAAGCACACGCCCAGGGAGCCAACGTGGCTCAGGGACCCCTCGACTTCAGGACCGTCGAGGTGGAAGGAGAAATGGGCATACAGTGTTTTAGCCCCACGTGCGGCTGTTCTAGAGAGACATTGACATGGTGGTCCTACTGTGAATGTTGCGGTGTGCGGTTACTGAAGTCTATTGTGCCCCAGCATGCAGAAGTTTCCAGTGAAGAGGTTGAAGTACCATCGGTGGCGATGCGCCTACCGGCGAACCACCCCAGCGGTGATGCAGAGGATACAGAGTCTGCTGTAGGTCCGTGTACCCTGGAAAAGGTGTATCCCGATGTTGCGGACCCTGCTGTGGGCCCGTGTGCCCTACAATGGTCAGTCCGACCTACTACAGAGGTACCATCGGTCCTAGGCGTGGGACCAGTACCTACAGACGACAAGGGTGAGTCGACTGCCCCAGGGGTGTCGGGGGTGAGCCTCCAGGTGACCGCGGAGCACGATGGCTCCTTAATTCTGGTCGCCCAGGCGAAGGGCTCCCCTCTGCATCGTGTCCTGGTGGAGGTGTCCTCATTAGAAGGTAGCTGTCCAGCGATGAGAGTGGACCAGTGTCTACCGTCGATCCTTCCGGAAGAAGGGAAGCCCATCGTCAGCCAGCCGAGTGGTAAGGAACCCCCTTGTTCCCCACCGACTCCGATGGAGGTGGCCGTGAAGAAGGCCAAAGCTACGGTTCCTGAGCGGAGTGTGAGCCCCTGTGCTCCGACGCAAGTGGTCCCAGGACTGGGATTCAATGCTCCCGAAGTTCGAGTCAGTGAGTGGACTGTCCCAGAAGAATTGGGGACAGGTCCCGATACCGCCAAGGTGGGAACTGACAGCGTCCCCGAGGACCTGTTGGCCACCGTGAATCACCGCAGGGGTAAGGTGTCTACTCTTTCCCCCCTGCCAGGTGAAACCGAGACATTGTCCCGTGCTCGCTTCTCAGAGGAAGCCTCACAAAAATATGGGGACAAAGACTGTGTGGAGAGAGATCCAGGGAGACTGGCCTCCTTTAAGCCCAAAAAGGAGCGCCCCATTCCTCAGGTAGTGCACCGCGGGAAAGGTCCTGGCCTCCTGGTCTACCGCATCCAAGCCGCGGATGACCGGGTAAAGACCTGCTTAAAAGACGTTGTGCTACTCCTTCCACCAGGGGGAGGAAGTAGCACTGAACCAGTGATTGTTACTCCAGGGTGTGCTTTCCGAGAGATTCACCCCGGGGAGGCTCACGGACGCAAAAGTGAGGTACCCCCACCTGATCAGTTAGGGGCACCCCACAAATGGTCTCAGCTGGCGTCGGGTATTACTGGGTGTGATGTGTCAGGTTTCAGGGATGTTGCATCCGACCTGTTAAGTGTACCATTTATGCAATGTAATTTTTTATTGTGTAAACTGATGTCAGATTATGTTGTTCCCCAAGCGAGGACGTTGGGTTTTTCACCAGGGGGAGGATGTAGCCAGGTCTCCCCTGCTGAGCAGCACCCCCCTCACCTGGTGTTCGATCGCGGGCACCGCCGAGGCCAATGGCGGCCCCGCGCGGCGATCGAACAGGTAAGAGCAGTCAGGTCCCGGCTCGGGGGTTGCTGGGGACGCGTGCGGCCGGTTGCTAAGGCCGCACGCGCGTCGCAGGGCTCCCGGAGCCGGGCGGGCAGGGCGCCGCCATTGCCCCTTAGTCGCGCATGCGCAGTTAGAGCCCCAGATTCAGGGCAGAGTCGCGCGAGGGCAGGAACAGGCCAGGAAAGTCGCGCGAGCGCGAGAATAGGCAGGGAAAGGTTGAGGCGGCCCCTAAAGACTCGCGCATGCGCAGGGCTAGCCAGGGAGGCAGGGACAGCCCTAGAAACAGTGAGGCGGCCCTTAGATGTTCGCGCATGCGCAGGAGAGGTACGCACACGGGCCCAATGTGTTTCTAGGCTCCATGGGACTACAATTCCCATGGAGCATAGCGAGACAGGCACCAGGTGCCTCATAGGAGCCAATAGGGCTGAAGGATTGTCCTGGAGCAAGTGGATACATTTGGCGGGCTTGGAGCACGTTAGTTCAGTCAGAGTCAGGAGCCCAAGGAAGGAGGTAGGGTGCAGGAGCCAGAGACTCCCTGCACTAGGCCAGCGGCCCTAAGGCCCTAGTTAACCCTGTATTCCTCCAGGTTAGTGAGTGTTGCCAGGGATAGTCTCAGAGAGGGACCCTGTCACTCATGGTAGTCAGAGCTGGGGAATAGCCAGGGACAAGGGGGCTGAGGTTAGTCTGCAGAGCGTTGCGGCAGGCGTTTAGGTGAATTAGTGGCATGAGACAGCTGGGGGGTTCATAGCGGTAACCAGTCCGGGGAGCCATAGCCCAGGGTCCGTGTTGCGAGTGGCGAGGCGCTGGGGGGGGGGTTCATAGCGGTAACCAATCCGGGGAGCCATTGCCCAGGGCAGCGTTGCGCGTAGTACGAGGCAACTGGGGGGGTTCATAGCGGTAACCAATCCGGGGAGCCATGGCCCAGGGCCCGTATTATGAGTAGGGTGGGTACAAGACCTACCTATATAGGATAGGCAACCCCGAATGCCCTAGGAGTTGACCCTTAAGCCACTTAAGGATGCTGTGCTATAGGGACGGCCTATAGTGCAGGGTGTGTCACGTTGCTGTATCGTTAGAGAAGGACTCAGCGGATGCTGCGGTTCCAGTGACG